>RSEF01000012.1:22449657-22470819 GCA_003993805.1 Himantopus leucocephalus | reverse complement strand
TTCAAGGTCCCTTCCAACCCGAACCATTCTATGATTCTATGATCTCACGTGTCCATGCGAACATGGGCAGGCTTAATGAGGAAGTTGGTGTTAGAGAGTCAGGAAGGTCTGTGTATTTACAGGTCCCCCGGGCTGTGTTTGCTCCCCAGTTTGAGAAGGCAGTGGTGCCGCAGAGCAGCACGTGCTCATGCACCTTTGCTTCCTGTGTTGTGTTCTAGCACAGTGCTTTAGCCCAGATCCTGGGAATAATCACATTTACTGGGTGGTGGTCTAATATGGAAGTGTAAGGGCAGCGTCTACGCTGTGTTGGTCTCTTCCCCCTTTCTTTAACAGTCAGATTCACACTGGCTGGAAAATTTGAGTCATGAGAGTCTTAGCTTATAGATTCAAACTTGCATTGTATACCTTCCTCATAAGACACCAAATTAATGGGATTTAATCAAGTACAATATATTTTTGTTTTGACCTGAATAACATCTCTCATTTGTTTGGAATCCACTTAGCTCTGGAGTTCATTGGGGAAAAAGATGCTGATTTTTAAATGTGACACCAGTATTTTTTTTTTTTGTTAGTTGGCCATGCAGCTGAGAAAATATTCTTTTATTCTCACAGCAAAACTTGTGCAGCCCTTCCTTGCATCAGTAGTCACAAGGACAGCAGTGGAACAAATTCTGTGTTTGAGCCATAGTGTAAATCAGAAGCAAATCCTTGATGACTATACGATTATTCTAGCCGGAATTTAGTGTGTATTAAACACTGAGCACGTGGGACTATCAATATCAATTAAATTGGTAGCTAAGACAGAAATGGATTTTTTTTCGATTCCAAGATAATTTAAAATAAAAATATTGATTTTTTTCAGTGGCCAAGACCTGCCTGTTGTGTTCAGAACATTTTTTCCTACTTTGCTGAAATCCTTCACCTTAGCTGGTACTTCCCAGCTACTGACATGCTTTATTTTCCGTATGGGTTTATAGTGCACGTTAAAATGTCAGATGAACTGTTTAAATAGAACATCACGATGACGTAAAATTTAGTGTCTGCTGTCCTGATTATTTTGTGATGAATGATGCGTTGAGAAAAATAGATTCAGAAATAAGTAGAAAAACAGTGATACATTCAGTACTGAGCAATAAAGCATTGACTGATATTTTATTATGAAAAAGGATTAATTTCTAAGAATAATTTCTTAATGATCTTTAAGAAAAGATACTGGGTCATCACAGGTGATTATGTTTATCAAACAGTAACTGCAAAGTGTAAAATTACGGAAATACTGATACTGTTGTACCTGTTCACCAGCCTATGCAACTTGTTATCCACCAAGTTAAATACTAGGCGGGGGGAAGTATGGTGTGTTTAAGATATTTTGGGTACTGCATGTTTAATATGAAGAATATACCTAAGGAAAACCTTCATTATTAATTTAAACTCAGAATCCAAGCTAGTAATCCAGCAGAACCACAAATACTGGATTTAGAACTAACGTTTTGCTTAATTAATATTTGTGATCAATATTTTTCTTGGAAAAAAGTCTAATTTTAAGAAAAAAAGACAGATTACAAAGTCTCATTTCATTGCCAGTTTTCTTTTGCTGCCTCACTCATAGTCTGCTGTTGCTTTAAAACAGAAAATTGTTTTGACAGTGTCAAATACCAGGATTGGTACTGAAATTAAATTGGATTTTAATTCTTCACTCTTCTGAAAGTTAGCAGATCTGTTTTTTCATCAGCCACTTAGCGTATGACCTTGAGCAAGACAGCAGCGAGGGCTAAATTTTTTGAAAAGTGGTGTCTAATTAGAAGAATTTCTATTCTCTGCTCTGTGCCTTGGGGGTACTTGAATCAGGATGCTGGAAAAACACATTTGTTGGGCCGTGCTTCTACGAGAAGGAAAGCCGAAATCTCATGAATAAAGAAACTCTCCAACCTTGGCCACTCACTTCAAACGAAGCACAAATACAATTTTCAGTAGATGCACTTCTGTTTATAGGTTACACCCCAGAGTTCCCATGGAGCTCGCAGAGCGGTGGTATCATCTTCAGCCAAACTGGGGGGCTGATGGGAAACTCCGCTTGGGAACCAAGGCAGGGGACTATAGCGTGCTCCTCTGCAAGTTTTATTTGTGTTTCGTAGCTCCTGGTTTTCTCTCTTACCCCACCCAACACACCTTACAAGTAGGTGGTCCTGCTCCCGTAGGAGCTCAGTAGCACACGTGAGCTAAAGAGATAGCTTGATTCCCGGTTTATCCGAAGAGGAAATCAGTAGTAATCAAAAACACGACGTGTAGCGTGTTGGCCAAGCCATTTTGAGGAAATGCTCACATGAATGAGATCTTGAGCTGAACCTGCCAGCGTTTCATTTCTTTGCAAAGAAAGCCAGAGCACATCGCAGTCTTGCCTGTTCTAAAACGCGCGATTTTAGTGAAGGGCGCCGGACTTGGCTCTAGGTACGTAGCGTATCTATCTAGCATGTCTGCATAGAAATACTACTTTCTTTCTTTCATCAAGTTAAAGCTTAAGAAATTTCTTAGAGTTCGAAGGAGTGCGGTGGAGCGTGACTGTGTTAATCTCGCTGATATTTTAAGCTGTGCTGTGTGCTGTTCCAGGGCGTTTCAGAGATTTGGAGTCTGGGAGTAGGTTACTTGCTTCTTCCATTGGAAGATGCAGAGCACAGTCCTCTCGTCTGTCCTTATGCACTTCGCTAATCTGGATTTATTTACATCCTTCGCTGGATCAAGCCCAGCATGGGCTACTCTGTTAAAAGAATTCCCCAAGTTCATATTCTCCAGAAATGCAACCCCTTCCCAATAAGGACATGTGTCTCCTCCCTGTTTTCTTAAGCACTTGGTGTGAAAATATAGGCAAGAAGTACTGAAATAGGTAAGAAGCCTGGTCTGTTCTTAATTTACATTAAAATGTGTCTCAGTTTGTATACTTCATAAACAAAGAGATTTGCCAGCAACTTGTTAGATCCTGTACAGGCACAAAGCTGGAAGGTAGTTCTATGCAAATTTTTCACGCTTTCTGAAAACTAAAGCATAAAAATGGCAAATCCTGATGCGGCAAGAAAAACGCCAGCAAAATAAAATGAAGAAAATATCCCAAACCTTTTTACTTCTTCCATGACTATTTAAAATTTTGACAAACAAGACTTGCATGCATTTTCTGCATGTCTCAGGGGTGACCTGTGTCTCTAATATTTAAAGCTTGTAAGAAGTGTTTTTGCTGAACAAAATTATTATTATTTTTTTTGTTTGCAGGTTTCTCAAATGCAGCAATTCATTCTCGTTCATAATTGCTGGAATAATCTCACCTCATTGGTTTCCAACAAAGCCACCTAGATTGACACTTCAACAAATTGAAAGTTCAGTGTGGAACAGAAGCTAGTGACAAAACCTGACTGCTTTGTATGGAGGCATGAGATTAATGGTTAAAATTATTTAGCTGCCACGCTTTGCCTCTGTGAAAACCAGAGCACAGAGTAATACCTCTCTGAGCTCATTTTGCCCCCTCTCACCCCATTTCTAACTGCTTTTAGTTCATTCCCTTTCTTTTTACTTTCTCTGGCTGTAGTTCGCCCCTCTGATGGTTTATTTGGAGATGCTGTGCCTGAAGCACGGGAAATCCCAGTGCCAGAAGCGCGTCCGGCCGGGCAGCCCGGGGTGGACGTGGTCTGCTGCCCTCCCAGGCGTGCAGGGTGCAGTAGTGTCATGTTTTCAGAAGGTTGTCAGAAAGGTGAGACCCTCGGGGCTCACTGGTGTGTGCAGTGTGTTGTCTCAGGAGGAGTGGTGAGTGTTTATTGGGAATGTATAATTAACTGGTGCAGGAGACTCAGCTGTCACTGAATAAAACCACTGCCCCTCTTGTCTAGGGTCCTCGATTTAGAGGGACTGGGAAGAGGGTAGATTTAAAATACTTATTAGGAAGAAATTGTTTCCTGTGCGGGTGGTGAGCCCCTGGCACAGATTGCCCCGAGAAGCTGTGGCTGCCCCATCCCTGGAGGTGTTCAAGGCCAGGTTGGACGGGGCTTGGAGCAACCTGGGCTGGGGGGAGGTGTCCCTGCCCAGGGCAGGGGGTGGAATGAGATGATCTTTAAGGTCCTTTCCAACCCAAGCCATCCTATGATTTACCTGTGATGATGTTTTTAAGGCTTTAAAGTAGTTACACTCCAAACTGTAAAAATACATTAATGAAAAAAAGAGTGACAGAGCTATTGGGCATGTGGAGAGCCCTGTCCACGAAACCTATTGACACGGATTCTTCATAATTGCTTTTGCCCTTAAATTGTGAGACTGACTTGGTGACTCTGGATCCTCTCTCTTGTATCTTTGGGCATCCAGCCGCCTTCTTCCCCAGGTGTGTCACCTGCCCGTCTCTCAGCTGCTGTTATTGCCCAGTGCACAGGCTGAAAAACTCTTGTAGGCACGCGGATTAGGGTTGCTATTGTGAACTTGCTGTCTGGTGGGTCTCCTTATTTTTGTGCATGTGGAAGTAGCTATTTCTGAGTAACCTTTTGGAAAAAGTCCTGGAGAGTTAAATGTGGCTGAAAAATCTGTAGCAGACTATTGTAAGGAGATAACAGAATATGGCACAAAATTAAGAACTTCCTCCAGGGCTTTCTAACATAATTATGTAGCAAATATGTAGCTGTATTAGGGACTGTTGTTATGCTTTTAAAAATTCTATAGAAAAGTTAACATTTTCTGTTCCATTAATAGTGGATCAGGGGGTGTGTGTGGTTGCCAGTTTTATTGGCAGGTTTATTATCTTCCTTGCTACCATAGTTATGGCTTAGAAATAGACCTTATCTTTCTCCTCTTCAGTGTGATTTTGTTGTTGTTGTTGGTTTTTAAACCAGCTTTACTTATTTACTTAAAACTGTAATGTCTCAGAATCCCAGTCGGGGCCAGCACTCTGTTGCACTAAGTACATTAAAGGAACGATATGTAATGTAGTAAATAAACTTGCTTGAGGCGTTGATAAAACTGATTTTTTTTTATTCAGGTTCAGTTGCATATGTATTCTGCAGTCTGTCTGGCAAGGAAACATTAGATCTGATTCGTCAGGGTAGTTAAAGACAAGCTTAATTCTAAGTAGGTGAAAAATCCCACCGATTTCCTCGGGCTGCTCATTTGCTAGAGATAGACAAGTGCTGATATACAGTGATAAATTGACTTCATAATGTACAAATCATGCATATGCTGGTTTTGCAGGTGAATTTAAAGACCATCATACATTTATAGTAAATAATTTGGAAAAATTCTTACTTAATCACATGAGTTATCCACGCCTCTCCAGACACAATACCAGCAAAATCCCCGCTTACCCAGTCATGCCAGCAGTGTGGTTTGGGATTTTCAGTGTACTCTGAAAGAGGTTTCAAGAACGGGTATACTGGCAGGGTGAAAGCTGACTAGCGATGGGCAAAATAATTACTTGATTGTTAAGGGGAAAAAAAATAAACACCTGAAATGAAAGGCTGTTGTAGTACCTAGTACAGAAGTGTTCATAGCATTATTTGATGCATCTAAAAGCATCATAATAAAGATGTTCCTAATAGCGCCATTGTGTTCCAAGGAGTTGGTTGTGGTGTCACTTAACAAAAGTTTTATCCATTGTTAGGAAGTAAAAACAGGTTCAGTGCCCTTAAAATAAGAGACGAAGAAAGCAGGAGCTGTGTGCCAGGCTTTCTGGCTTCCAGAGAGCTTGTAGATACTTTGCAAGCAGGTGCACAGTGCACTTTGTGGAAAGGGAATAGAGCCTCGCAGTGGGCAGGAGATAAAGCATAAATGCCAAGAAACAGTTTTCTGCTGCATCCTCCCCCTGCAAGGATCTTGGTGATAATCAGCACTGTAAGAAGCGTATCGTCTGCCCGCATTGGAAAGGGGACTAGAGTATGTTCAAGGGAACGATAACAAAAAATTAGTTCCCGTTACCAAGGGAATGATGACAACCCTCTGAGATCGTTTCCCTCCTGACAGTTACTCAAAAAGTTGTTGATTCTAGGTTTTTTATGCAGGCTCACAATTTGTGACAAACTTCAGACTGTTTTACCAGTTCTGCAGATTGGAGAACTATTCCCCTTGCCTTGGTCTTGTACATGCATGCAAGCATGCACGTGCGTGTGTGCTCACATGTACATTTATGCACATGTGGAAAATAGAAGTCAGTGGAATTCTACAGCTGCATCCAAAGTTAATTGACATGAAATTAATGATTTCCCTTGCTTCAAGAATGAGCTTGCAAAACATTACATCTGTAACAATAAGGAAGGTCAGTTGTCTGTCTCTTTTTTTGTGTCTCCCTTTCTGGACCCACAGCCTGTGGACAAAGCACTGTTACTTTTGGCTGGAGCCAAGGCCCGTGTTCTGTACCCGTCCTGCGGACTGGAAAGGCAGCCAGAGCTGCTTGAAATGTTTGGAGGGCTCGTTATGGCAGGTACTCACAGACCTTGTTGTCATCTGCTGTGGAGAGCTGAGACCAGCTTTCTGTAGCCGGTTGATGACCTGAAAGGTGTGTAGGAGTTCAGGCAGGCTTTCATTGTCTGAGTTGGTTTTACTGTGTATTTTTGGATTAAAAGATAAAGCGTAGAAGATGCAAAGGTTAAAAAGAGAACCAGTATATCTGGTCCAAAAATAAAATATTTGGATTGAAAAAACATTGTGCTGAGGTTTTTACGAAATTAAGAGAAATTATTAGTTTCAGCATCCATTTCCATAACACTGACATGCCAAGAGTGCAGCGTACTGGACATATGTTCCATTTCGTACCAGCCTGTGTCGTGTTAATCCTCTTGTCAGAGCAATTACTAGTTGTGGCCAGAACGTATGATGGTGGTGCAGAAT
Organism: Himantopus leucocephalus; assembly: GCA_003993805.1. Taxonomy (NCBI): domain Eukaryota; kingdom Metazoa; phylum Chordata; class Aves; order Charadriiformes; family Recurvirostridae; genus Himantopus; species Himantopus leucocephalus. Next base: position 22,463,973 of record RSEF01000012.1, on the reverse strand, counting down.
TTTTCTTCCAGCTGTCCTGAAGAGATGATGAACTCACACACTTGCCACGCTTAAAGGAAATGGGGTATGCAGAAATAATGGAAAGATGCCTTACTAATTGCCGTTACCATCACATAAATGCTTCATTGAGAAATAATTATCCTGATATTTAGAATAAGGTATCCAAAATGTCCAGGTAACCCAAAATGTTGGATTGACTTCTGCATTCTCATCGGTAAGTAAACTTGTGATGACCGTTTGCTAGTCACAGCTGTATTGATCTCTGTAAATAAAGTAAACAGTCAAAGAAAATGAAAATTGATGCTCCCAAATGTAAACGCTCAGAGCAGCCACAAGAAAAACCCATCAACAGGCTGGGGGTAGCTGTCACTAGTGGAATCTCAGAAATGCTTGGAAACGTAAGTCTTAATGAATAGCAGTGACTGATATCTTAGAATTTTCAACAGATATTAGTTTATACCTTGTTGCCCTTAGGACCTTGCGTAACGACCTGATATTAATTTAGAGCTGTTTCTGCAAACTATGGTTGGTTCCCTGTGTCACATTGGAACACAGACAAACAAGTTACAGAGGTCAGTAAAGGATCTGCTCCTGTGCAGACTATATATAAATCTGATTCTCTTTAGTATCCAGTTCTGAAGTGAATAATTATATTTGATACTGTGTTTGTATTTTTCTGTATTACAATTTACTAATATAAAAATTTGGCAAAGGTATGGATATTAAAAGTAGTTATCGCTCAGGCCAAGCCTTATCTGCTTATCTTAAATCTGTGATGTCTGCTTTGCCAGACAAGTGCTGTGTGCTGTGCTGCAGCTTACTGTGACCACGCGATGCAGAACAGGGGCGCTGGAATGGAGACCCTGGCTCTGGGACCTTTCCTCATGAGAAGCTCACTGTGCTTTTTATTTTTACTCAGTATCTGCACAAGAGCTGCACCCAATGTACAATAAAAGAAATTTTTACTTATCTAGTGTTTTGCCTTCCACAGGAGTGAGGGTGGTTTTTCTTTCCCCCTTTCTTTGCTTTTAGCTTCTCTAAGAACCTTTGTTCTCCTCCATAGAAAGGGGAGAAAGGGAGCAGCTTTGTAGTAGGAATAGAGAAGAGACTCCTGCCTGACGCTAAGCAGAATGATGGGCAGTCACAGCAAGTGGGCTAGGCAGAGTGCTTGCTTTCTGCTTTCTAACATTTTGGAGCTGGACTGCAGCAGCGTTAGCAGAGGGACTATTTGTGTATGCAAATACTGCTCAAGTTAGTAACGATGTCTGGGATCAGTAACCACTGGAGTCAGTAGTAACTAATTCTTCCCTTCTGAGAAGGATGTATAATCTTTTGTTACCAGTATTACGTGACTGGAGCATGGAAATTCATCTTTAGACAAGCATGGCAGTGCTTGTAAATATTGCTTGTATGAGTGTTTGTACATGTACTTGTTCTGCATTATTATTACATAGGCTTTTTTTCAACAGCTTCTAGTGAATTACTGAGATTTGGCAGCAATAATCATATTTACTTGGCATATCTATCTTTTTAAAAAAATCCTGCTGTGTCCTTCAGAGCGTTTTGAGTTGTCGTCTCCCTTTCAGTGTTGTTATATTTGTAGCTGTTTTTTAAATATGTTGAGGTATGAGCTTCATTTTCTAAATGAAGAGAACAATAGCAAAAGGGTTGTTTTATTTTTTTTTTCCTGAACTCAGTATAGATTAATAGGAGTGAAATGTTGTGTGCCCTTCCCGTAAACTGTTTACAGGTGTTAATCTGTACCATATTGCTTGTTAATCTGGCTGCTGGCACGCCGAGAGATTGTCTGGCAGGGATGGAGTCCGTCGCTTGCGCTTCCTCCCTTGTATTGTCCTGTTCCTGCTAATTCTTCTGTTTCCCTCTCTAAACAAAAGGAGACAATTTCAAAGTGATTGATGATCATCTCCTTTTTTCTTCCATTAACTACTAACTACCCTAGAAAGCAGGATTGCTGCTGTAGCACCGGACCACAGATGGTCAGATGAAATAAAATAGATAAGGAGAGCTGGAGTCCATCAAACCAATTTATACAGTGGATTGTAAAGAGGAACAAATTGGATGCTTCAAGAAGTAATACTGGGCAATCGGAGAGTGGTGGTTTTGGTTATTCAGTAATTTATAAGCCAATGGCCTTAACTGTTGTTTGAGGATACTGAATTGTTATCAAGAATGTGTGTGAAGCCTCCTGGACACTGTCATCAGGATTCCCATAAAATATATTCATTAATCTGCAAAACCTAAAGTGTGCTTGTATTGATTGCCTGCTCTCTAGCATCCTGTCAACAAGTTTTCACCCATTCATCTCTTATGCGTGCAGCACAGCTTACCTGTCATGCTTCAGAGAAGCATTTGCATTACACTAGTGGCTGTCTACACCTATAGTGTTTGCAGGTAAGGTGAGACTTCGAAACAGTGGGGTTCATCAGTCTGGGGGATACCCTCATCTCCCGACAGATTATCAACAAAAAGAAATGCTGCTCTGTAGAGAACGGGTCAGTGGCAACGTGGGCACCCCCAGCTGCGGTCTGAAAGGGGCTAGCTCTAACCGTGCAGTGTGGAGGGAACGTAGAGGAACCCGTCTCATCACCTGAGTGCCTAACAATGCCTCCCCTAAAGTTCATAATTAGTGAAGGGATCTTTCATTAGATGTACATAGACACGTTGTCATATTCTGGCAACCCAAAAGACAACTTGTGTTTCACAAGGATGTATCAGCGGTGGACTGAGCTCCTCGATTATTTGTCTTTGCCTAAATGTGGTATGAGCTCTTAAAACTCCCGAATTCTTGGGAAGAAAATTTCTAGGCTAGACTCTGATTTCAGATTATCTAGAAAGAAAAAACTTGTACAGATGTTGTTTCTGTCCAACCAAATCTTATTTATTGTAGCGGCAAAGTAGTAAGGGAGAGTTTAGCACTGGCAAAATTCAGTGTCTGCTTTCTTTCAGCTGGATAATTAATCTCTTTCTGCTCCTTCACCTTCACGACTGAAACTTTCCTGTCTAGTATGGAAATATCTTTCTAGGGAGCCAAATTACAAGGCATAGCGGACCACTTTTGATACATTTAAGGAACATTTTCCTTCAGGCTTTCCATGGAGAGCGCTCTAGGGCGCTGCGTGTGCCATTCTGCCATCTGAACCTTGTTAACGATTCAGCTGGTCTTTCTGATCAATGAGCACATTCTTTATGCGCCTCGTTATCTCCCTCTGGGATGTAATGGAGATTGGGAAGGAGGGGGGTGTGAGATAAGCCTTCCCAGAGTGTTACTAGAAAGATGAGGATAAATGTACTTATAAAATGAGTAATCTCATTTTCACACAATAACTCAAAATTCATACTAAATAAATGGTCGGTGCCTTTAGAATGATTTTAATGATAACACATGGCCTAATCAGGACCATCAATAATTAGGATTTTTGCATAAAGGCAAGATATTTTAAACGGGAAGATTGCTAGGAAGGTTGCCGGTGGGAGTCGCACCGTGCCTGCCTCGGCTGTGGAAGAGTTGCTGAGCTGTTCATCGCTGCCCCGTGCCCGGGGACTGCGCTTTGGGATCGGGAACCCCGTCTGCCTCTTTCAGGGCACTGCCTAAACTGCAAAGAACATAAAAGATTCCCTTCACTTTTTTTTTTTTTTTTTTTAAATTTCTTTGGTGCTGCGGAGCGGTTGAAAACTGAGTGAGTGTCTGAATGTGTCGGAGGGTGCGTCCCCGAGGCCGGCGAGGCAGCTGGGCACAGAGGGCCGATTCACAGCAGTGCCAGCCCCGGCTCTGCTTTGTTGAGGGTCCCCAGTGCCGATACGGAGAGAGGACAGAGTATTTTCTGTGAGACAGGAGCGGCTGGCTCAGGCTCCATCCATTCTCCAGCTGCACCGTGTAAAACTTGTTAGCGCACTAACAGAGACAGTCTAGCCACATGGCAGAAAAATGGGGGAAAAACCCCACATTTAAATGACTTACAGGCACATCTTGCAGCTTTTTGCTACTTCCCCGAATCTTCGTCTCCCCAAACTCTCCTGTCCCTGTCCTAAAGGACATGTCAGTTTTCCAGCCAGGCTTCCTCCTGTCCCACCCCCAGTGCGGGGGGCGGATTGGTGGCGGGGATTAACCTGTGGAGTGTCGGTCCAGAGCTGGACAGCTGGAAGGAACTCATGTAAGTCTTTTGGGATGTGATGGAAAGAGAAGACTTGAACAAAAAATGCTGCGTTACTGAAAATAAAATATTTTCAGGTGACAATAACTGAAGCGATACCATCTTTCTTTGATTTAACTTGCATGTTTTATGGAGTAGGTCTGTCTCACTGTTATCTTCTGCTCTCTCCAGCTGTTTATTTTTTGCCCGTAACTGCATGATCCTGCAAAAACATGAACACATCTCCAATGTCAGGGACTGGGAGTAGTTTCTGCCTGCAACCCGGCACGTGTGCCGGGGCTTTCAGGGTCGGGGTTGTTGGCTTCCCCTGCCTTTAGGCAGGGGTGTTTCATCTTGCACCTTTGTCAGCCATGCAGCTGACTCCTGTTTCTGGGTGCAAGTGTAGTGTTTACAATAAGAAATTTGCCTTTACAGTACATTCTTTTAGGCTATCTGGCTGTGTGTCCAAATTACTTAGAAAGGGATGCACGTGCAGAGGTACACTGCATGTCGTTTGTGCACCAATTGAGGGAGGTTTGTGTGTGAGACAAGTTACGACTTTGCCACTAAGTCAGTTATCTGTTTTTTTTACACAGTTGGGTAGTTGTGCACGTAAATTGGGTATACGGTGGTGTATGTAAATCCTAAGTTTTGACCATTGCTGAAGTGTTAAATGAGAAGCTATTTCCAAGGACGTTCCTCGCAGTTAGAAGTCGAGCCAGGCTTTGGTGCAGGAAAGGCCTAGGACTAGCAGGAGACCCTTTAACATCATCTGCAAGTCGACTCTTTCTGATGGCCTTAATCCTTCTCCTGTTTGAATTTTCCTCGGTTACCAGCTAACCTGGGTTCAGCAGAGTGAACTGAGGGCCTGTGTAGTGAAAGGCCACAAATGACCGTTTGAATACTCCACTTAGGGTCACGCTGTGCAGCTTCAGCGCAGGTGATTTTTCATTTTCTGCAGCTGCTTCAGTACAGGGAATAGAGACACTTTCTGGTGACTGTTTCCTGATGGGAACCTCTTGGGTTGCAATTGAATTACAAAGGGGAGTTGGCGGCAGTGCCGCAGTGGGCTCCGGGCACCGGGGGCCTGGTGGTGATCTTTGGAAAGGAGGAAGGTCTGTGGGGCTGAAGGTCCACCCGCACGGGCATGGTGCCGGGTCCATCCCTGCTCGAACCCGTTCTCCCAAATCCAACCACTGACGAATGGAAAATGTTACGGATTGTTTTTTGCTCCTCAGCGTTTGTCACATTTGCAGGAACATGTGGAAAAATCCCTCAAGGGCCGTTTGTGTTCCTCGTCTGCCTTGACCTTGGCTTAAATTTGTGTCCTACTGCTGCAAGTGTCTCTTGCTGCAAGTTGGTCTGTAGATGACTTGCTTTTCTTAACTCAGTGATGGGGAACTGCAGACAGTGTTAAGGTACAGGTCAGTTATGGCCTGCTGAAGGGAAGTTAAGGTCACTGATGGTTAGATGAAATGCTTTGGTATTCTTTTCTGATGCATTTCAAATTTCTTTTCTTTTAAGTCTGAAGAAATTGTTGACTTCAAATATCTTGCGGTTTGGAGACTTCCTTTTGGCTGGTTTTGGAAGGCTGTGATACCTTTGTTCCTACCGATGCAATGGGATTCTCTCGGCTTCATGGGCCTAATAGGTGCTGAGGTACTTGACAGGTTTCTCTCACTTAGGAGAATTGAAATCCCATAAGCAAATCAATCTCATTCAGGCCCTCTCTTCAGGGAACTGTTTATTAATTCGAGCAAACCAATTCAGGCAAAATCCACAAGTGAAACAAAGCAAATCTCTTCCCTTCCCCAGCCAAAGCCACAAGCGCCTTTTCCTCTGCCTCTCTCTGTCCCGGGCGCAGGACCCAGCGCTCCCCTCCTCGTGCTTTTCCCCAGCCTGGCTCAGCTCCCATTTCAGAAAATGTCTGATTCTTCTTTAAACACCTGGTAACTTAGCAAGGCTGCTTGGACATACACTTCAGATATCTACACATAAACCAAAGCCTGTTGCACTCACCCTTGCCACACTGCCTCTGCCAGTGGAAGCTTTGATCCTTTCTTCTAGACTGTATCTTGCGGTAGCTGTAGTGGTTTCTTTACTTTCAAATCTCGTCTTCACCTTAGATATATTGTTCATTGTGCGTATGGAAAAGGTATGAGATCCTGTAAAATATCCACTGACAGGGAATTACTTGGAAAGCTTTCATATTTGGAGTGGGAAAGAACACCTCTTAATCTGCCGTCTTAAACAGAAATGGGAAGGTGATCAGCTAATTATTATTTTGAAAATTAAGTTCTTTGTTTCTGTAAATTTGTCCTGCAAAGCCTTGCCTCCTGTTTTATAACTGACCAGAAACCATTCACACTCACTTTCCTGAATGGAAGTGCAAAAAAAATCCACTCTAAATTGTACTGATAGTGGAAGTACAATATAAATTCATGCCTCTCTGTGTGGATGTATACATGCTCATAATGTCATTGTGGATGAGGATTTTTTTTTTAACTCTGATGGCCATAATTGTCAGGGCTTTTTGACAAATGTAATTTTTAAAGTATTTCTAGAAGTTTCATTCTTGTATTTTTGTTTCTGTTTTGGTCTGACAGTTGATAAACATCACAGAAGATCCAGTAAAGAGACAGATGCTGACTTAGTGGGTACACAGTTTGAATGACAAACCAAGATCAACAGATCATTATTTTTCACAGCAAGCAGAGAGAAGCTGAGAGAAATAGCTGATTTTACTGCCAACCTGTGCTGATAGTAGCTCTTGCGTGCCAGAATGCTGCGCAACAGGGGAAGATCTCTCTCGCACTGTTTTGGGGTTTTGCTCTGTTCGATGGCAGTTATGTTTTTTACAGTCAGGCCAGTACCAGTTTGCTCAAAGTACTGCCATTACAAAATGGAGGCTGATGACCTCATCTGCTCTAATTCAAATCAGAAATAATTTTTTGTTGCATGTGGTCAAATATTTATTTTGATTTGCTGCCTTTCTACCAACTTTTGGGCTTTATTCCCAACTTCATTGAGTTGATGCTTAGAGCAGGTCAACTGAGCATAGGCAACATGGTCTTTTCACTCTCTTTTGACATCCTTTATTGTTGAACCAGCTTAACTCTGGACTAAATCTTGATGCAAGTCGAAGTACTCTGCTGCAGTTGCACATTATCTGATGTCTTTAGAAATCCCACTATGTCCTCGGCTTCTAAAGGAAAAAAAAGTGATTCAGGAGAAACTCATTCAGTGCCTGTGGAGAGCAGCTTTGGGGGACTTTTCCCACCGTTCAAGTGGTTCAAGGGTCTATCAGGTGCTTTCTATTTACCATCATGTTATATATATGGATACAGTGGTAGTATAGTTCAAAAGTCTTTGTGATTATTACATGGATGAAATTAGTAGCATGTGGAAATGCCAGATAATATTTATTTTACATTTCTGTGTTCAGCTTCTGAAGTTTGAGTGGTAATTGGCTGGAGGGAAATACTTATTTCTGAAAATGCAGTTCACTAGTTATCTTCCACATTAATCATATGTTCATCAAATATGTTCATACGAGTGTTTTTCACATCTCTTAGTCTGATTTTCTCTTTGCCTATACAGAGCTGTACAGCTGATGAAATGCACACACTGTCTCAGTTTTAAAGCCAGTTTTTGACTTAATTCTTCCAGACAGGAACTGAAGTGTTTGCTCCGACTGCTGTTGCTGAGCAGCTGGTAAGGTGAAAGCTCTTTGAAACCGTAGTCACAACCCACCAGTAACTCACAGCTCAGAGCTTGGTTCTGCCTGTAAATATTTGTGCTTCAGGATCTGCTTTATTGCTCTCTTGGATAGCAAATGGGTTGCCTCTAAATTTTTTTACCCGGTAAGGACTGTTTTACCTGACCGCACTTGCGTTCTGCTAATAAATACTCCCGCCGCTGGGGATTGCTGAAGTTTGGGACGTTCTAATAAAGCGATACTGTACCATGGGACTTCATAAACTCAGCACGTTTTTCTGGAATTGCTGCACTTCTACACAGCTGCTGTTGATCTGCCCAACACCTTTTCTGTCCCTGTTCTTGGAAGTTTTCTCTGTGAACAACATGACCATGTAACAAAACATTAGTATTGTCCACGTCGCTGGAGCCGACCTGGAGTGTACAGACCGTTGGAAATGTACCGCTGTGCGTTCTCGGACGCTACGAACAGAGCAATTGTACTGCCCAGACAGTAATTGCTAAAGTCATTTGCTTATGGTAAGTAAAAGGCTTGATGTGTTACTTAAGAGAAAATGTGCAGAGCTCTGGTTTCGAAATACAGTTCATAAAATGTATGGGCAGGTGAGGGATTTGGGCCCACAGATTGCCATGTTGGTCCATCAGATGATAATGTGATCAGTTACGTGCTAAGGTAGGCATCTGACTGTTAGAGTGTGAAGACTGTGTCTGGCAAACAGTGCTCCTGACGCCTGTGGAATAAGGCATCTCTCACACAAGTGGCCATGCGCTGGTGGAGGCTGCATCCATGAGAATCCAATTGATGCTACAGAAGGTCACAGTTTTTCCTCAATCTCATCTTGCTTTTATTCTTTGTAAGTAAATGACATTTAATTTAATCACCCTTAATATTTGGAAATAAACCAGTAATTGCATAAGCTGAATGAACAGTCACTCACCTTCTGTCTTCTGACTTTGCCATTGGTCCCAGAAGAGCATTTCTTCTAATAAATGGCTTTGAGGCAGAAAAATATGTTTACTATGGTCTTGATACTGTAAGCGACCAGGAACGTGCAATCAGATGGCCAACCAAGATGATCTCAAATCATTCCCGATGAATCACTGCAGTCATTTTCAGAAAGGTCAGTTAAAACCCACGAAAATTAATTCAAAAATTAATTTCTTATTATAGTTCAGGCAATGAATTGTTGAAGATGTTTTGAAGAAGCCATAAATCTGGTACTGATGCTTAAACCTTTGAACTGAATGGTAGGGTTACATCAGTATAAATCAGTGGCCAGCTGTTTAAATCATAAGCATCAGAAGCCTCAGAACTGAGGGGTGAAACTTCTGAGCAGCTCATGAACTGGGTGTGCTGACATCAAATCATCTCCAAAGCTCGGGACACGATGTTACAGGCCAGCATGCTGTGCCGTGACTCTAGCAGATGCATCGGTCTCTTTTACGATAAAAAAAAAGTGACCCCCTGCTGCTGCCCTTCCTTGTTTGCCGAGATCAGCCGTCCCCAGGCTGAGCACTGAGCTGCCTCACTTTGTGCATTTTCCCTTCTCATCTGCTGTTTTTCTCTGTGGTAGCATCTCTGAGCAGAACTGCATTTGCTGAAAGGAAGGAATAAACCAGTGTGTTCTCAGTGTCGTAGCTATCGTGATTCCAGGCAAGGACGGGAGAAGGGTGGAAGGAAGGCTGTTTTCCTGGTGCATGGGAGAGGAGAGTCACTCTTGTCTTCTTGGACCTGTTTGCGAACCTCCACGGGGAATTTTCATGATAGGTTGACAACCTGTGAAACCATGACGTTAGTATCAAATCATCCTTGTGACCTTCGTACATCTTTCCCACTACCTGCTGCTCGAATTTCAGCATGGATCTAGCAAGCAGCGTTTCCGTAGGTTGCTAGGGTTGGAAATTACTTTCTACAAGTAATCGCAGTTCAAAAATCGCTTGATGTTTTGAGAGAGCACAGAGATTTTTTTTAATAATGAATATTTGTAAGTCAATATAGTATTTCAAAAGAGAAGTTGTTTTGTCACACCTGAAATACTATAAAGATGATGAAGAAAACTGGCCCTCGTTTTTGAAAGAATTTTTTTTTAGTAAATATTGTAGGTTTCAAGATCAGAGGGAAGTCCTAATGCAAAATGAAGAGATGACTCCAAAATGGTGTAGTAGGAAGGAGATGTTTTCTAGGCTTTTGATTACAGTGCTGATCTGAATAGAAACACCCAAATCTATTTTGACGTGATGGTTGGCAACAAAGCTAACGCAGTTTCCCAAAATGTCAATCATACTCGGTGAAAATTTATTTCCTTCTGTCGTAAAATTGTACCACCCACTGAAATTAAAACCTTCTTTCCTTTGGTTTTCTGGTACGTCAGATAGAAGCACACGCTTAGCTGAATTTCAAGCAATCTTTGTCTCTTTCAGTATTCAGTTTGAATTTCTTTGGTATTAGGATGCGCTGACGGTTTCGCAGTAAATCCTCATTAGACATATGCATGCTAGAGCCTCAGCGTGCACAGCTAGAGTCATTACTCGTGTAGCGTATTTGTTTTCCTTTTTCTAACCTACTCGGATTCAAATGTAGCTCTGTTCTTGCTGTTTAACTTGATTTCAAACAGTTTGAACAATATAGCTGAAGGCGTTTGTTGTAGCACAGAGTTGAAACCACGTCTGGAATTTGTTAGAGGAAACCCCAGCTCGGTGCCCGTCCTTCAGCGGCAAGAAGTAGAGTACTCTTAAAAAGTTTGCAAAAGTTTGCTGTAATCTCAGGTTAACTAAAAGATGAGTAATTCTGAAGCGAGCTAGACGCCCTGGTGAAGGGGTCACCTCTGGCAAGTTGATGTACCTGTTGGTGTTCCTCAGCCTTCAAACTCCTGTGGCATTCTGGGCCACTGTGAGCAACAGTGCTGTGGGAAGCGCAGATTTGCACATAGCCAGATGCTGGTTAAAACCATGGATCAAAAGTAAATGGGTCTTGAGATGGGCTTTTGTTGAGGAGACACAATTATGGTGAAAAGATACAAAACAGAGAGGTTTGGGTCTGGTACTGTGCACCAAAGAGAGGGTCGTGCTGAGAAGTGAGGTTTGTGCGGAAGCAGCACTGATGGCAGAAGGGCAGACTTGAATTCTGTCTGCCATAGTATTGCTGAGGAGGTGAGGATAATCTTTAAAGGGTTTCTGAGATGAGCAGCCAAGAAAAGAGGTTTTATAAGAAATGACACCTCCTGCTGTTTCTTAGGAATGGCAGAAAAAGTTCTTCATGTGTGAATAGCACCATGTACAAATCCATGATAAGAAATGCATGATTTTTGCTCCCACCAAGCTGTACACCTTCTACTTCAGTATTTTGGCTTTACTAGATTCGTGCTGGTGATGGACACCGTAAAATGCACTTTCCTCATTCCCCAGCAAGAGATTTCTTTCCTTCAGCAGCTTGTGTTTTCCTTTGGCTTTTGTTGAAGCTTCTCTTCATTAAGCGTTTTGAATGTATTTGTTCCTTAGCATGTTCTCCTCCCAGGACGAGACACGACTGGTAGGGACGGGCCAGAGGACTCAATCCATTTTCCTATAAACAGTGAGGGAGGAGAGAAATGAAAAATAATTCTCCAAGTTTTCCCTATCTTGTGCTGTGAGGAGAGATCTGTTTTTCTGTGTAGGAGAGTGGTCATCAGTATTTTCAGTACTGAAGACTTGAATAACAACAATAGAAAGCACTGGTTTTCTACTGATNGTTTTTTTTTTTTTTTTTTTTTAAAAAAAAGCTCTTTTTCCAGGCAGAATCAAACTATAAATGTGGTAGCTGTGCTTTTGCACAGGTCAGGTGGATGTCAAATAAGATGGCGATGAAATAACAATGTGCTTTAAAAGAAAAGAGTGCAGCTCCCAGTGAGGCAGAGCACAGCGAGGAGGAGAAATTGATTGGGGAACATCTAGAAAAATCTGAACGTACAAACAATTGTATACAATAATGATCCTAAAGAATTGCTTAGAAGCTTGGTGAGTTCTGGGGTTTTGTTCAGACAGGTTGTAAGTTGGAGATGGAGATTGGGACATTAGGGAGAAGTAAATTGGCAATTCCTGTGACGGTGAGAATAACAGGACAGATGCTGAAGTCAGTCTCTGACGTGCTTGAATAGACCCTCTCCAGGTCCTGTCTCAGCTCATAAAAAGGCTCGGAGGGGTTCTCTGCTCGGTGCTGGGCAAGGGAAACACAGGTGGGATTTTTAAAGGCACACGTAGAAGACTCCCACTTTGTGATTTCTAGTGGCCCTTTATGGCTTAGAAATTTTTTGTCCCAAGTCAGTAATTAGAAGGAAGTAAGTCTGATGCCGTGAGCCAGAATGTGAATAGCTCCAAGTCAGCGTGACTGTGGAATTGAAGGACTGCAGCAGCTTTTCTGCCGTTCTTGGATGTAGGGGAACATTGACAAGTTGCCTTAGTCCTCCACAGTATTTCAAGGGTTAATTCTTATTAAAGTACTACAGTGTTTAATGTTTGCTGACATTTAATTGAAGCAAAGCCTAGGACATGAAAGACAAGATAACAGGAGATTTCCTAAATCAGAATGTGTCTACATTGGGGAGAACTTAATTTCTATATTGGAAATTGCAAATTTGACCCTAGAGCCGAGTTAAGCTTTGCTCCTTATTTATATTAGAATGAATCTGTTTCTCATTCTGTGGATTTTAAGTCTGATACTTTTCAGGTGAAGGGGTTTTTTGTTTTTGGGTTTTTTTGGGGGGGAGAGGGAATTGTGGGGGAATCTTCCACTTAGAGTTTTTTCATGTCTTACTCTGCTTCCCTGTTACTTTAAATATAGTTTCTATGCATTTGTAAATAAACTCATTTTCTCCTGCAGGATGTTCCCATTACTGCTCAAATGTCTCAATATAAATTTTGTTATGTGCTGCACTCAAGTCGAAAAGCATCACAAATATTTTTTTCTCCCAACAATTACCAAAGGTTACTCAAAGAGCAAAGGCATTATTTAATTGAATGTTTTAGAACCATTCAAGAGAAAGTGCACTTGTCGCTTTCAAAATTGTCTGATGCTGCCTTTGCCTCCAGCCAAAGAAAAAGGGATTTTGTTTTCCTCGCAGAAGGGTACTCTCATCAGCTGTTACCACTTTATTGTTGACATTGTACCTTTGTATTACTCTTAGTTCAAGGATCATAAACTTTGTCAGGTTGATTACTCACCAATTAATCCCAAATGGATTTCACTGTCTAATCTAGTTACTTGCATGTCTGTGCTACGCCACTGTGTGCCTCTTGTAAGACTTTCAGCAAGCGTGGTACTGCGACGTAAGCCCTTGCTTCCGAGGGTGCGATGCGTGGCATTTTTAAATGTCAAAAATGTCAGGGGGTTGTTTCAGCCTGGACTGTCTTTGTCTCTGGGGCTGTCCCAGTTAGACTAGTCCTAGTCTCGGTGATGGCTCGTTTGGATTGTTACATGGCGCTCCTACACATGTTACAGGGCAATTAAGTTCAGTGCTATCAGTCATTATCTTCCGTTCTTACCAAAGGAAGGGGGGAAAAAAAAGAACTTTCTGACCGCCTCTTACCCTAATGGTGGGCTGATGGAATTACGGAGCATGCCGGGTTGCGTCAGTGGAAGGTAACAGCTATCCAGGTAACAGCAGTAAAACTGCAAATACTTATTATTGTAAGGGAGGAGAATATTTCGAATACGACTTCAGAACTAAGAGGTGAACAACTGGTGTTAAAGTTCAGCAGGAATGAGCCTCGTTGACGGGGTTCTCTGGTTACAGGGGCTTCATGCAAACTGCTCCGAGAAGTTCTCTGCAATTGGAAATCAAGGAGAATTGGCCTTTCTACTCTTTTTTTTTAGTGAAAAATACATTAACTTGTATTTCCATCTTCATTTAAGTTCTGCTTCTGCTTGCTAGAGCAAATGTGTAGCTAAGCCATTGGTCAATTTTTCTTCAATTAATATCCTTAATTACGCTCTAATTTCATCCTTGTCAGTCAGAAGCCTGTCATTAGAGTTGAATTCTCTTTAACAATCCATATATCAGGATTTATTTTTTCTTTGCATGCCACAAGACATTTATGAGGAAAAAAACCCCACAACTTTAAAAACTGTAACGACTTTCCTGTGTCGGTATTCAAGCGTTGTGTCGTGGCCGCCCAGGCTGCCGTGCCCGCGCAGTGCTGCAGTTTGCGGGTTAGGTATGAATGAGTCCCTCTTGTTCAATCCTTCGCTATGTCCAGCTGCGCCTTGCAGTGATCTGAGGGTAGATGGGAACACTATACAATCGTTATTTTCCTTAGAACAAAACTCCTTTGACTGTGTGAAATCAAAGCGTTCTGTAGTTGGTTGCCTGCCAGTCTTGTACGCCAACGAATCCTTTGCATTGAGTTGTTCCATCGTTGACTTTGGGTTCGTGTCCTGGTTTGAGGTAAAACAGGACCAATTTTGTTGGGTAAC
>RSEF01000012.1:22429548-22439979 GCA_003993805.1 Himantopus leucocephalus | reverse complement strand
AAGCTGCTATAAGGTCTCCCTGGAGCTTTCTCTTCTCCAGGCTCAACAACTCCAATTCTCTCAGATCTCTTGGATGTCTCCAAGGAGGGGATGTAGGTGGCCAGTAGGTCTCTGGTGGCTTCTCCATGGCCTGGGTGTGGGCAGGGGCCAGCGATGCTTCTACCTGCCTGCCCAGGACACATGGCAGCTGCAGCCCCCCTGCTCAGTAATGCAGCCTGGCGAGAAACCCAGGGGTTTACACAGGGACATTGTGCCAAAATGTGACATGTCGTGTCTTGTGGCGCTGTGATTTGAGGTGATGTGGTGCGTGCTGTGTACGGCTCCTGTGTTGAAGGCATCAGTGATGCAAAATACGAAGAGAATTAAAAAAACAAAACAAAACTTCATATTAAGAAGAAACTGGGGTTTGTTTTGAGACTAGTGCTAGGCAAGAAATGCCATCAACATTGATGCACTTTTGTCCCAGAAAAGCTTTGGCAAAGCGGCACATTTTAGATGAAAACAAAAACCCCTCTTTCAACAAAGATTGTAGCCAGCCCTAGTTGGGTCCTTGTTCTCTACCTCGTACCTTTTATTGGCAGTTAAATCTGTAGGGCGCCGGCTGTCTGCAGGGTGGGGGCGTGTGCGATGCGCAGCTGTGGTTGCGTTGAGGTTCTGTTCCCCCCAAGAGCCGATGGTGGGTCTGACCCCGTGTGGTCCGGACGGGGCTCTCGGCTCTGCCGTAGGGCAGCTCCGCGCGTCAATCATCCCCGCTCCTCCCCTCCCCACCATTGCTTTGTGGTGCCACTGGCATTCCACCGCCGGGTTTACGGAGAACAGGGAATGCCATTTTTAATAAATAATCAGACTTCCCTTATGTATTAAATTGTTAAATGAATTAACCGAACTCTCTGCAAAATGTGTTTTAAAGCAAATTTTAAAGTCTGCAATACTGGCATATACTGAAATCTGTGGGGAGGAACTCAATGAAATGGGGGCAGCCTGGGGATTTATTATTTATGTAGTTTTTGAAGGTTTTCATCTTTCTGGAGCCTGTAAGCAGATGGGCGTATAACACTTGATTTCCCTGGATCCTAATTAAAGCTGGGAACATTGAAGTTAAGGAATTAAGTGACCATTACTTAATTTTTCTCCCATTAAGACTTTTTTTTTTCTTTTTTCACTCTCTCCAAAACCATGCTGACTTTTCATTTATTTTGACAGCATTTTGCAGTCGTAACGTGATTCAGAGGGAGTCTGAAGCGGTGTTTGGATTGACATGCCACTCCTGAAAAAGCACATATCAAATTGCCTTGTGCAATGTGTTCACTGTGGTGGCCCTGGTGGCCGGGTGTCAGTGGGCGCTGGGACTGCCGGCGTGCCGGCAGCGTAGGGGAATTCACAAGCAGGAGCGTTTCGGTCCTCGTCACCCCTGCCAGGCGCAGGACTGCGCCATCGCAGCTCTGGGTGGAAGAGGTGGAAGGGTAGGATGGATGTTTTTAATGAGGTTCACAGAGATGCGAGATCCCTCGTGTGTCCGTGCTTCCTTCTGCATTTGGTGTATGCAGACCTTACGGTCACGCTTTGCGTTCAGTACTATGCTCACCAGGTACAGTAGGTGTCTGGTGAAACAATGCTCACAGCCTGGCACATGGGGAAGAAAACCCCACCAAACCCCAAAACCCAACAGATAAATCCCATTGCTTCTACATGTACCATAACCTGGGACATGCCACTGAGTTCCAGCGCCCCCCAGCCTCGCTGATGCGGGGTAACCTGCTCATCGTGCCGTCCCGTAGCAGATGACAACCAACAGCCCAGTATGATGAAGCTATTAAGTTAAATTGTGAGTTACAAACGGAGCTTGGGGTTTAATGCTTTCTGATGGGTATAGCTTTACATTTGCATTTATATGACATAGGGGTTTTTTTGGTTTTTTTTTTTCCTGGGTCATCATTGATGAAGTTTGGAAGTTTAATAATTACAGCGTGGCTGTTTCAATGCTGGGGGGGCTTCTTCTGCTGTCCTTCTGGAGAAGGGCTCACAGGTGAGGGTCTGGACGCAGCTGCAACACTGACTTATGGGCCATTTTTAAAGTCCCAAATCCACATCTGTTGATAGGCCCGAGCTAATGAAACAGCAGAGGTTTGTACAGTATAAATAGATGTGATGCTAGAAAATAAAACAGGCAAGTGAGGTCTCCCCAGCACAAAAGGCCGGGCGGATTACAGCTGAAAAATGGCTGATGTAGAAAGTGTTCACCGAGTGCTGTGTTTCACCTTTCAGCAGCACGGCACTCGTATTGCGATGCGTTATTGTGTAGCCTGACAAATGGGTATTCTTATGAGCCTGCAAGGAGCTCCTGGAGAAGTATTTTTAAAATTAAGTGGCAAAAAAGTAATTGTTTGCGTTTCAAGCTGTTTTTCCTAGCAAGGAGTTTTGAACCGGCAGAAAGCATTTCCGTGAGCGTTAGGAATGTCCTGGGTTTTCTGACGGGGTTGTTAGGTATGTCTGACCCCGCTCGGACACACAGCTGCCTCGCTAAAACATTTCTTTCCCCCCTCTTAAATCGCTCTGGGCTTCCGACGGCTGCAGACGCGGTCGTGGTTACGGCTCTGTGCCATCGGAACTGGAGTAACACTGGATCAAGATGCGGGCTGCAAGGCTGGGACCGCATTGGAAACTGGGATGAATGAACTGCTAATGCCAAGAAAGGGAATTGTACACCCACGCTGAAGAGACTGATGGTTCAGGCCACAAGCTGATTGCTTAAGAAGGTCGACAAGAAGTGCCTTACCCAGATACTTCATTGCTCAACTGCCTGTTGGGCCCTGCGCTAAGGTGCCGGGATGTGCCGGAGTCATTAGGGTAGGGAGATTAGACCAGAACAATTGTGTCTGGAGTTGTTAAGTGAGTGGTAGACACAATATATTGTTTGCTGGCTCAATGCCATCCCTCTTGCTCTTCCTTCCCTCGGCGTTCCGAAGTCCACAGCAGCGGCCTCGAGCCCCGCAGTACGGAGGCTCCCGGGCTGGATCCTGCCTCACCATCAAAACCTAATCCAGGCGCACTGGGATGGCCGTAATTACTGCCATTAGTTAGGCAGGTTCTGTCCAGACACACCGCAACAGGCGTAAAATAAAGCCACTCTTGTCACTGGAATGGTACGATGAGTGAAATGAGGCGGTTGGTTAGAAAGGCATTAAGCGAGCCGAGAAATGTACTGTCTCCTCTGAGATTTAGAGTTTATCTGAGCATTTCCCATCTGCCTCGGGAGTCATCTACTTTTTTCTTTTTTTTTAAATTTTCATATGTTAGAAACAGAAGAATTTGGGGACTTGTTTTTAAAGGAGAAAATGAACAGCTAAGCATTTAGACATTAAGAGAGGAAGTGTGAACATTTTAAGGAGCTGCAGTAAGTTGTATATAGTAAGTGAGTAGTCCCACGCAGTTTTCTATATGTTTTAGTGCTTCAAAATGGCTAATTTCCCAAAGATGAAGAAAATTGCAAGCAAAATTGACCGAGACAAAAAAGGTACAGGTAAACATGTGAATGAGATTTGGAAGTCTCTTAGAATTTTATTAGGTTGTGATTCCACAGCCTGGAAGCATGACAGCTTTTGCTAAAAGTCTTCTCTAGCTCAGATCGTGAAAAAGGCAATTATTAGATATAAAAATAAAAAGGGGAAAAAAGAGGACACAGAAATTTCTATACATTCAAAATTTCCAAGTATGGAAAAGGGAAGTGAACTAAACCAGTTTTGCCTTCTCCATTAATGAACTCCCCAGGAGCTGTTGAGTTTTTTGGCTGATTCTGATGATTTTGAAGAAGTTTACTAAAGCTAACAAACGTTCTGAGGGCTCTAACCCCTGTAAATGTTGCACGTTCAAAAGGGCGGGTGGGTGGCCCAGCCTGGGACTGCCACTTACCCTCCTGTGAATCGTTTAAAGTTGGTGTGAAATTGGTTAATGAAGAAGACAGGAGTTGAATAAATGTCACCATCAGAGATGATTTCTATTGTGTTTAGCTGTGTGCTGTGTATAGAGGGTGGGGTTTTATTATTATTTAGGCCTTTAACTCAGCGTGATGTGTCGGTGGTATGGGTATTGTTCTATTCGACTAGTTCCACCGTGTGATCTGCCCTTCAGCTGTTTGAATTCCCAATATCTTGATCGTGTCTTCTACATCTTTTTCCTACTTTCTGGCTGCTCGTAACCGCTCAAATACAGCGCGCTGCTCCCAGCGCTTCCATGCCCTTTGATACCCTCTCTCTAAACAAGAGCTAATGTCAATACTCATGGAGATCTACACCTCAGGCACCATGGGTTCAGCTGAAATATTTAGAAGTGAGGAAAGTGAAGGAAAAAACCCTCTTCCCAGTCCTTAGCCTGGCTGTTTATTTTTGGATGCCCAGTGCACCTCTGTGCGCTGTTTTTAGGGTGGAATATTGGAGGCAGAAATTCTGCCATGAGGCAGAGACAGGACTCTCTTTAGATGTCTTTGTGCTTAACCAACTGCCCCTGCATGCTAAATTATCAGCTGTCCAAAACATTGCTCAGAGAGAAGAGTGACCACTTCAATACGCGTCTCCGCACCGGCTCTGCCCGCAGACCCGTAGGCTCTTATGTGTGAGCTGATGCACGGTCAGCCATCGTCTGGAGAGGGCTGATGAAGCAACCTCTAATTGCAGCCTTACCACAGCAGCTTTTCAACGCATCCTCTGTTTCAACCTTGAAGCACACCCGATCAGCCCGTTGGGAGAGCAGCGATCCCGGGCTGTGCAGACGCTGTGTCCAGGGATGCTCACAGGTTCGGCGGAGGGAACCCGATGGTACCGGGAGTATTCTCTGCAGCAGCTTCCCGGTTTCCTTTTGTCCTCAGCAAGGGAGAATACCAAGATATGTAACACCCGTGTTAGGCTGCCAGGAAACAGAGCAGATCTGTCATCTCCCAACTCATCTGTGTTTCTCAGCACGGCGTGTGTGGTCCACTGTAGGTCAAACAACGAATTACTTTAGCACTACAGTGTTTGATGGGGGCAATGCCCCCCTGCAAACCTTGCCTACCAAGAATTACTTCTAAAATATCCCCCTCTCTGTGAGAGAAGGATTCTCAAATATTTTTTTATTTAGAATTCTTAAAATGTTTAAGTCTTTGCAGCACAGAAAGTTCAGTTATTGATTCTGATATCCTCGCTCCCGGCTGACAGCGTGGGGTAGAGGCACTGGAAGATGCTGAGCTTGAAGCAGTGGTTAAGGACAGACTGCAAATACTGATCCTCTCCCCAGAAAATGTAATGTGAGTCTGCAGCTCTGGAAAACGGCACAGGCTTTTTGCTGTCACTGAGGGGTATGGCAAGGGCCGGGCTGCGCTGCCGGGAGCGAGAGGGGCTCTGCTTCCTTGTGGCTGAGGGTGAATATTTTGAAGTATCTCAATGTGCACATAGAGTTTTCAGCTACGTATGGAAACAATGGGAATCCTTCTGTCGGTGCAAGCAGACGGGTCTGGGACCAGCACGTCTCAGTGGCGCGCATCCCTTTGAGATGCAGGTGCTGATGCTCCAGGTCCCTCGGCATTTCCAGTTCCGCAAAAACGCCGAGTCTTGGTGCGAATATACAGCACAGCTCAGGTCTTCTGCTCCTTGGTAGCGACCATAATTTGGTGTGTGGTGTACGAGATGGGCCAGGTAGGGAGAGGAGCGGGTAAAGCAGAGGCTGTTTGAAAGTGGTTCTTCAGGGCACAGGGTCAGCCTGGGCAGCCCAGCCGGCCGCTAATGGCAGGCGGGTCATTTACCAGCTTGGAGCTTAATTAGAGCAGTGGTGTGACGGGGGCTGGTGTGCCGTGTGATTGCTTTACTGCTTGGGTTTTCTCTCTCTTAGGTCTTATCCCAGTCTGTAGGAAATACGTGCTCCCTTAGGCTATTTGCAGCCTGTGTCCGAGGGCCTTCGAGGGACGGAACATTGGCTTATTACAGCTGATGATAAGAATCAGATTATTATTATTATTATTAATTATAATATTATTTCTGTAGGTTACCTTCCAGTATTCATTTCAGCACTGTTCCAGAGTGATAAGACACAGCCAGCGTTGTTCCTGCCCTGGGACAGTCTGGTCTGCTCTGGAACAACGTGCACGTGCCCTGACACGACGCGGGGGCATCGTTGCCCGCGCCGGGGAAGCGGTTGTGGTTTGTGACCACTGCCTGGCTGGTAGGGCAGGTCAAACGGCAAGCAGACGTGTGGAAAGTCTCTTGGTAATTCCTTGGGGAATTGGAAAGAGTGATAGAGAGGGCCTCAAAATATATTTCTGCATATCCCTAAAATGGCTTATTGGCGCGCTGCTGCGGTGGTCACCCGGACAGCGTTCTGGTTTTGTTTGCAGCATGGTTCTGCTGGTTTTGTTTGGGGTTGGTTATCTAAATAACGCTGCCTCTGCAGGTTTAAAAACAGAGCCGCAAAGCAAAAGCCCCAGGCAAACCCGCTCCGGGGCAAGGCAGGCTGCAGCGGCAACCGGAGCTGAAAGACGGCTCACCTGCCCACCGCCGTCCCTGCAGGGAGGGGAGGATGGTCTGGAATAGAAAACATAAAATAAAGTTTAATCCACTAGAAACGTAGCCAGTCTTGGTTGATTTGCCAACAGCCAGAGAGATGTAAAAGCAGTACCCCAGCAGGCCTGTTGCTGCTGGAACGTTTTGTTTTCCCCAGATGCCAGACCGTCTTCCCGAGCAGCGCGGTGCTGGGGGCTTTGCGTGCCCCGCTTCAGGCGCTGGCTGCGCACGCGAGCACCGGCTGCGTCCGAGAGAACTTCCCATCAGGATCCCATTTTGCAGAGATGCCGCCAGTACGTCGGCGCTGGAGATGCTGCCCGCGCTTGCAACACCCGAGCCATCTGCAGCAGATTAACTTCCTCGGGCGTCTCTACATCTCTCCTTCCTGTGATCCCTCAGCAGTGTTTACAAACCCCCAATTTATGCCCTCCAGGTTGACCTTTAAGGCTTTCTTACCTTGGTTGACCTTGCAGCGTATGAATCTATTTACAAGGCTTTGCTTTCGCTGTAACAGGGTATTATAGACTGAATTTTCACCATATGGCGTTTCCTTCACAGCTACATCTTCAAGAAATTGCTTACAGGTGCGGGGATCTCAGTCTGAGGCTTTTCCCAACATCGTTGTGACCCCAGTGAATATTTTTATTGACTATTTTTCTTTTTTTCCCTGCAGCTATCAGCTGTTGTGCTGACTTCCACTATTTTTTTTCCCCCTGTACATTCAGAGACTCGCCTTACTATTACAGAAAAGTCAAATGGGTACAGAAGTGGCTCAGGTCAGAAATATTCCGTTGTATGACCTTTGCAAATCCTCTTTACTCATGGGTTTTATGTGATAAATTAATGCTTTAGTGAGAAATGGTCTCAGAGTAGACATATTAAATAGCACTTGGTTTTGACCTGTGGCATCCTCAAGTCAAGAGTGTTCCAGATTCTCTTGCACACGTTTGTGGTTATTCATTGGGTTTGCAGCTGATAGGTTGCTATTCATTGGGGTCTATTAGGAAAGCAGCTGAAGTATTCTCAAGCATGAGATTCAGCCTTCCCCTTCCTTTTCTGAATACAGATGATCTGCGGTCGATAGGAGCGGGGGTCCAGCCCGTTCGACGCGTGGCTGCCTCGGACGGAGCCGTCTCTGCTCGGCTGCTGTCGCTGAGGTGGTGGGGTGGGATTTTTGTCCCGTTACTCAGTGTCATCCTCCTCTAGAGATGTGCTTCCACGGGAATTTGAAAGCCAAGTCGGACTGACTGTTTTGCGATACGAACAGTTGTACTTTGTCCTGTGTATGTCCTTACTCGCCAGCCCAGGGAGTGAGAATATCCTCTCTGGGTCCTTAATGAGGATGAAGATGTCTGTGAGGGCGATGATGCACTGCTGGGTGGAAATGAGCACAGGGCAACGGGACCTACAATACCCAAAGCACGAGAAGAGCCTTGAGAGCTTAATATGACATTATCAGGCAGCCCAGGCAATCCCAGCCGTGGATTATTGAGCGTTGGCCCATGAATTTTAAGTGTAATTCCAGTGATTCTTAATGAATCCACATCCGTTGGAGGTTCTACCCTGTAACCGGAGAGTTGACGTGGGTAATACTTTCCCTTTAGAAAGGGAGACGTGGCAGCTTCAGGTCCGTGCTCTGCAAAGCGTTAGAGAGGCTGAAGGAGAGTTGTTGTGGTCACAGAGGCAAATGGACAGTGAAATACGCTATTATTACAATTGCACTGCAATCTGATTTGGTATCTCTTTCATAAAAGCTCTCTTTTTTTTTTTTTAAACAATTATAGTGGTTGGATGTGATCTCTCAGATTTAAGCAGAGCATCTGATACACAGGAAATTATTATTTGAAGCTGATATGATGGCAATTAATATTAAAGCTGTAAAGGAGAGGCGGAGCTGGCTAAAGGGGAGACTCTGCATTGTATATGCCAGGGAGCTACTGGGGTGGGCGGCCGCAGTGCGGCTAGGGTATGGGCTCACTGGGCTCCCTAGAGTCAAACTGGCAATACTAAGGAGGTCTGGATGGGATATGGGGAGAATCGGGTGACGATGTTGATTAGGGCGATGGAAGGGAGGGGAAACTGGGTAGCATAAAGCGCAAAATAATGCATTTATAGCAACACTTTGCTATCACCTGGGGATTTGTCACCTAGGAATGATGAGGAGAGAAGATCTGACTTACAGTGCTTGTTAGTGGGATGAGTGAGGTATATGGCCCAGCAGTGAAAAGGTTATGGGCTGTATTTCTTTGTTAGGACGTGTTAGATAAAGCACCTTTAGCAAAGACTCGGCGAGGTTACAGCTGCTGTGCGAGGCCTTGGTGTCACCTCATTTGGAATGTTTTGTCCAGTTCCAGGAGTTATGTTCCAAAAGATGAAATTATTTGGACCGGGTGCAGAAAAGGGATTCTGGGATGATAAGAAGAGTGTCGGGTCTTTCTTACAAAAGTGTATTATAGGAGCTTGCCTTGTTCAGCCTGCTAAGCTGGAGGTTGGAGGGGACAGGCTGACTCTCTGTAAATGCATTTGGGATTAGCAGCCAAGGAGGAAGAAAAATTTCTTACATTAAAAGACAATATGGGTTCACTATTAAATGAGGTGTAACTTGAAAATTGATGTTTGGATGGAAAATTAGCAGGTAGTAAGGCGATAGGTAGCCATTCAAGGAGTAAAGTTTTTTGAAGTAGTAGTAGGGAAGAGGGAGCATAGCACACGTCCTGAGGAGTTGAGAGCATTTGTCAGCATCATCTCCATATTCATGGGATCCATATCTGTTTGTCTCTCTGCCAGTTCCTGATCATATTTCATCATCTGTTCCCACTGGATTTATTCTTGCAGTCCTTTTTCTTCTCCTTCCCTTTCTGCAAAGCACAGTATAAATGCTATCGTACTCTTTAAGTCAAAGCTTTGGAAACCAAGCGTTTCGGTAAATGTGGAATTAAAGCAGAATTCATTTATTTTGCCCTAAATGTTATATTAACATTTCATTTATTTATATATTATAGCCAATGGACTCCAACTAGAGATTTATGTGTCTACTGGAAGACTGTTTTGATACAGTTTATTGAAATAAACTGGAAATGTTACAGAGATGTCTTTTAACTTGTGGCCTGAAACTAAAATGAAATGATCAGCTTATTGGCTAATTAAGAGAAGACATTTGTAATTTAAGTTTTACTATTCAGTATAACTATAAGTCACAGGGTAATGACGACAGTTAAAACAATATTATGAGAAACTGATATTTTCATTCTGATGATGAACTTGTGAAATGAATCAACCAATTTAAAGTTTAACGATGTCGTTAGTGTGGCTGAGTGTGCATGCTCTCCACTGGCAGCGTAACGCTGTCCGAATGTAAAGCTGCTTTAAACAGGCGTTGATTTGGGCTTTTATTCGGCAATTCACTTGAAAGGGGCTATTATTTGATATCACTTCAACCTGAAATGAGTGCCAGTTCAACTAGCAGGGAGTGAATTAAATTTGATTGCAATAATGTACATAAAGAGCCCCTGTAAAACCAAAAGTTACGTGCCCTTTTATTGGGGTGAGAACTGTTAGTTTAGCGGAAGGAATTGTAAAATCCTGCAGAAAAGGGGGGAGGGACAGTTGTCTTTACAGCCTGTGTTACACAGCACCGTGCCGTGGCAGCCTGGCCTCACCGCGCACGCGCCGATTGGGCTGGTGGTTTCTCTGGGCCAGTAGCTGGAGTTTTTGCTCTAGCCGGTCCTTATCATGCCCCTCGGGGTGACCGGCCCCATCAGCATCGGGCCAAACTCAGCACCAGCCTGACGGGACTGTTGGGCTTTGGCTACCCCCGAGCACGTACGTCTGCCCAGGAGTGGTGCTGGCTCGTTTGCGTGAGGCTGCCGTGCTCTCATGGAAGGTAGGAATAGAGGTCAACAGG
>RSEF01000012.1:22383774-22394664 GCA_003993805.1 Himantopus leucocephalus | reverse complement strand
TGCAGCGGAATTAGTTAGGGATAGGGGGAGGGTGAGCACTGCTCTTCAGCCTCACATTCAAGGCACTCAGATGAATGGGGTTTAAGGATCACAAAGTGTTTCTGTCCCAGACCTCCCCTCCTTTTTTTGGTTTTTTTTTTTTTATTGCTATGGAAATAAAGCTAAAACCAATGCTTCAACCACAGCATTAG
This sequence comes from Himantopus leucocephalus, assembly GCA_003993805.1. Lineage (NCBI taxonomy): Eukaryota > Metazoa > Chordata > Aves > Charadriiformes > Recurvirostridae > Himantopus > Himantopus leucocephalus. The sequence continues at coordinate 22,394,473 of RSEF01000012.1, read as the reverse complement.
AGTCTGCAAATGAGCTTGTGGCTGATCCACAACCTGTCTTCAGTGATTTTTAAGATCTCACTTTANGGCAGCTTCTTCATCAGATGCAGCAATGAGACCCACCTGAAGGGGCTGAGGCAGCAAGCTCCATCCATGCAGACCAGAGGGCACATATTTTGGGTAAAGTCAACACCACATGAGCCACTCTCATAAAAGATAGATGCTGTGATTAACGAGTAATTTTGTGGACTTGATATCACAGGCGCAAGAACCACCTTCAAGTCGTGAACACCAGAAATCTGAGATACTGAAACTGTCATGATAATCTCTGAACTAAAAGGAGAAATGGCATCGGAAGTCAAAAGGTGAGAGAGACCCTCGCTGAATAAAGTGGGTGGGTACGTTTGCCATATACCTCCTTCCTCACAGTATGTAAAAGCAAGGTTTCCCGTTGGCCTGCCCTCCAGCCGGTCAGACCACGTGGAAGAAGCTCCGTAAGCACTTGACTCCTCCCATCTGAGCAGTGAAAGCAGCCTAACGGCAAACGGCTCACCGGGCAATTTTCATCCCGCTGATGAGGACAGGCAGATTTCAAAGCAGGATCGCAAATTTCTTTAAAAGGGACACAGATCCATAAAACATGACCGCTTGTTCGAGACGTACCGAACGACCCCCCGATGAAAGAGCCGGCCGCAACGGCTGGTTGTTGATCGCGGTGGCTGGTGGCACGACACACAGCGCTTGTCGGGCACACGCAGGCCATGCCTGCAACGGCGTCCGGCAAAAAGAGACAACTGACTCCCTTTCTAAGACTTTTTTTTTTAACATGAATGTAACAACACAACGCGTGCTCAGGAAGTCAGCCAACGAACACAGGACTGGCACATTTAAAACAATTTTGTGCTAAATTGAAAGAATTCCAACAATAAACATTTATAGCATCCTCTCTGAAGCAAACCGCACCAAAGTACTTGCTACATTATTTATTATGATTGGCTATTTGTAAACTTTGCTTTGAATCTATTATCTTTTTTCCTCCCAAATTTTGCCTTTGCCACCGAGAAAACACCGGCTTTCTTAGTGCCAGTAATACAGATTGCTCACAACCCTGCTCAGATGAACACCGGAGTCGATGATAGTGGCTCTGCTCAGAGAAAGGCCGTTACTGGATACCACACACTGCCAGAAGAGACCCCTGCAGGGCAGACACAGGCAGCAGCTAGCGGAATCTTTCCTTTCATCTCCTCGTTAACCACTTTGTAACATAAAGAAACGTATTGAGAATCCGGAGAACACCAAAACTTTGGTGTTAAAATTCAGAAGCTACCTGAGCGTTTGGTGTTCTCCGGATTCTCAATATATGTATACAATCCTTTTGCTGTACTTAAAATCTTAGGACAATCTAGAGCAGAAGGCTGTAAATATCCTCCATGTCCACGAGAGCTGACCTCCTTTCCCTCCCAGCCCCCCTGCCCCGGGGGGGTACGCTGTGCCGTTGACCCTCCACTCCCCAGGATAACGTAGGTTAGAAATGTGGCTCCGGAAAACATCCCGGGAATACAGAAGAGCGCGACACAAATGCCTGAAGGACGCAGGGCTGATCCAGCCCAACTTGGCTGGATGTGAAACCTACACCCCTCGTTGAAGCCAAGGCGATGCTGGACGAGCCAGTGAGGTGTCTGCAGTACCCCATCTGCTCAAGCAGTGCAAGACCCAAGGTGCCACCTGGGCCAGCGACCAAGAAACAGCCGGCAACGCGATGCAGAGGTATCTGCAGAGCTCCGCGGGGGCCAGGCGTGGGGTGGGCCAGATCCAGCAACTGCCACAGGGGCCAGTTTCCATAACCATACGGGGACATACATGCCATTGCCCCTGTTCTAAACAGCCAGTATAACATGCGACAGGTCCAAAAATGACAAAAATTAGTAAGATTTTAAGGGGAGATCAATCATTTCATGATACAACCATAGTACACTCTACAGAGTACATGCCGGTAAGACCACTCTAACACCGCAGATTGGGTTGGGTTTTTTTTGCCTGTCTGCTACTACAGCTTTTCCAGTTCTCCGTGAAAGTCAGAAATCTGCCTCCTTCTGAGGTGTCAGAGATACCAGGGACTGTCAAGAAGTCTTCTCTTGTCCTTTTCTGCACAGTCTTTATTTCTGGACCCTCAACGAGCCCCGAGTTACAGTTAGTACCTGTCTCTGTAATAATAACGGATGTAAACGTATCACCCGAGAAAAACAATAGCGTGCACAGTGGCAAGCCTTCGGGGGCTTGTGGTAGCAGAGTTTCTCCATCACTCTGTCCGGACCTTCAGATTATGGTTTACAGAAAGCTAGGTGTGGATGTGAAGACACCAAAGTGGTGTCTTCAGCATCCCTACGTAACTTGCTGGCGCATTATTTCCTCCTCTCCTACAACACTCTCCCTTGCCTCTCCCTCCCAAAAAAGAAAGTAGGAAGAGTATGTATTGCCATCCCACAAATAAATCACCATGAGACGTGGACAATTGCTAACGGATCCCGAGTACCCAGGAGACAAAAACAGTGACAGAGTGTGTTTGAAAAAAACCAAATCATAATGAAAAGATGACACACAAAAGTGGCTCTGTCAGCAATCTTCAACTTTTTTTGCAGAAGATACACCCAGGCCACATACAGAAAGGCTTCAAAAAGTTGCACAAGATCTCGGCCATAACTTCTACGTATGCACACACTGCTTTAGTTTGCATCAGGTCATCTCCTAAGTGCATATTTTTATGCAGTAAAATTAGGCTCTTTCTCTTCACTTGCACCCAACTGGAGATCTCCCAGTCAACGGGACCACCCAGCGCAACCCATTCAATCAGGCCGGCACCGCCACAGCCCTCTCCTTTAGGCATGCCATTTTAAAATTCTGGAAACATACCCTGGGAATGAAAACCTCACAAATTGCTGCTGAGTGCTGAAAGCAAGAGAAGGAAACCACTTTACCTCCAGAATGCGGTGGTGGTCCACACAGCAGCACCATGCCCTGGCCCTGGCGGACAGACACCGTGCTTCTCGTTCTGGTTTTGAAGTTCTCAAGATCTGCCAAGAGAGAAAGAACTCAATTAAAGGGAGTTTAATGGGTTTTTTTTCCTCATGAGAAGGACAGAAGGCTCATTAGGACTTTGCTGCGGGACAGAGAAACAAAGTGAAGGTCAGGTTGGAAGGTGGGTCGGTGGGACCTGGGTGGAACGTGGGTCAGCGGGAGGCTGCTGTGGCTGCCAACCATCAGAAGCAGCAGAAACGCCTCCACAGGCCACAAGGCTGCTAAGGGGGGAAAGATGCTGATTTACCCAGGGCAGAAGACACGCCTAGAGAAAACTCCAGCAACATGCAACACTGCCAGTTTCATTTTACGAATTTATGAAGAATTACTGTCTTAAATAATCACTGCTTTCAATTATGTTATAAGCCAGTTCTGTTTCCCTTTAGGAGACTTGTTAGTGATGCCCTTGCAACCCACGTGTAGAACCCCTTCCTTTCCCGTAAGGAAGGCTCTTGTAATAGCTGTACGTTAGCCACACAGTGCTTTAATTCAATTAAATTCCTCCTTCCACCTCTCTCCTTTTCCTCTCCTTCAGAGGCCACGCGCTGCAAAAATGCAACTCCTCTTCTCTCCTTGCACACCGAATTCAAGAAATTTGCTATGAAGTGAGGAGGTGACTCCAGGTATTGATCAGCACCACCGGCTGCGGCGCGGGAGCACCAATACGCTGAATCGCTTTGGTAGCTTTTTATCTTTAACAGTCCCCTCTATTTCAATTTTCATTCCTTTGCTTTCAGTGTAGCTGAGCTGCGGTTTGGTGATTCCAAACCTGTTGTCAGTGCAGTTGGGAACCAGAGAAAACACACAGGTGATAAATATTTAAGAGCAGGAACTAGTAAGAACATCATTATAAGGTTACAAGGATGAAAAATTAAGCCTTGATTTTTATCCTCTCTTGAAATGTTTTCTGGAAGCGCTGGCATGCATACTTAAACAAAAATAAATAAATCAAATCAGAAGAAGTCACTGCTTCATTTTAGAAAACTTCTTCACAGACCCTTCCTGCTAAAGCCGAATTCATGACAAAATCCAGGCAAAAGGGGAACTACAGCGGAAGCAGTAAGCAACAATTCCTTACAGTGCAAGTAATCACTGCGAGATTTCCAGCACAGTTCTGCCGTACCCCTACATTGTACGTTACATCGTTCCTGGGATCTTATGATTATATTATTTCAGCTTTTTCATTTGCGTTTTAGTGGATAAATATTGCGGGGACTTAAACAGCCTGCTGCGTTGCAGTGAATTATTTGTGAAAACAAAACTGGTCCAAAACAAGCGCACGGACAGAAGCGACGCCGACCGAACCCACGCGGTGCTGCCGACTGCGTCAGGCGCTGACGCCGTTGCATTATCACACCCTTTGGGCAAAACGGGATCACACAGGAGGTTCAAAACTAAACCCGAGTTTAAAACTGGTCCAAATTTAACCTGGGTATCAATTTAACAGGTTCCCCAGGGTGGGCTGTTTGTTCAGACTCTGCGTAGGTACAGGCAGACAATAAAGCATGGAGTTTCCCAGCCTCAAGTCGTAGTCTGAGTCTATAACTTTAAGCAGTACGATTTTCTTCGTCCTTCTGTCTTTTTTTTGCCTAAGAAAAAAAGACAGAAGGAAAACAGAAGAAAACCCATTATCAATAAAAATAGAAAGATATAATATTTCTGTCCTACGTTCTATGAAAAAGGCGGAATGGCGCTTTTCAGGAACCACTATTACATTCCTCTGGTCACCTGCCAGTCCCATAGATTTAAATATATTTTGACTGCATACAAGTCAAAGATTGGCACAAGACTGGATCTCAGCCTCACCGAGGACAGCTGCATAAGGAATGATAGCCTAAAACCAAAATGATGCCTGGAGGAATAAATCTGGTATAAGGTAACATTTTTACATGAATATTATTTTCCAAGCAATGAAAAAGTAAAGTAAAAGCAAAACAAGTCCAAATCAGCAAAGCAGATGCTTTATATATGTGTATATATGCACATACAGATGCAGCAGAAAAAAAATTGCAGAAGTATTTGTAAGAGTCTCAAATTATATACAACGGAAGGTTCTTCGTATCTCTAGCTATTTGTATCTTCCTGCACGTCGAGAGAACTAATACATTATGCCATAGGCATATACATACACACACACACAAAGCGTTTTAGAGGTTATACAGAATGCACTTTTCAGGCCTGAATCCTAAAAAGACCATAACCAGGTCTGCTTTGGAACATAGGAAAGCAACATTGCATCAGCTCTGAGCCTGCGTGTTTAAGCCTACTTATGCAGCGCTCCAGGGAATTCTTCGTTAATCACAGGGGAGGGAACGGGAAAGGTCTTTCATTACCAATCATAGGAAACAGCCACCTGCTTGGTGACCCAGCAGCTCTTGATTAGCATAGTACGGAGGGAAAGTGCACAACTCAATAGTTTAAATGCAAATCTAGTCCTCTAACTTTTTTTTTTTTTTGCCAGGAAGAAATAACCCTGTACGTTGACAAAACAGATTGCTATATATTTATGACAAGAAAAGGACTGCTACCTGGAAAAGAAGTTTCTGCTTGGATGAACAATTAGGAAACGATGAAAGAATGGTCAAAATCAACTGGAGGCAGCGAACAAAGCCGAGCATTCATCGCTATTGCTCGTGGCGCAAACCAGCAAGCTTTGAAAGTCAGCTCTCAATTCTGAAAAGCCTCATGCATGTGCTTAAAATCTGGCGCCGAGTAAACTAACAAGATTAAGGTAATTATAAGAAAGGCTAATGTCTCATCGAACTGATTAGGCTGATTATGCTCGCGCATTCTGAAAGCCACACTTCAAATTTATTTTTGCAATACTTAAATAGTAACTTGAATGAACAATAATCTCGCGAAGATTTTATTAATAAGAAACTCCATTTAAACACCACCTTGCAATCTTTCCCAAGAAATTAGGAACACTGTTAGTGTTGCTGAACGGTTCCGAAGCGTACAGATGAGCGACGTGCAGATTCAAGAGGTTCTCCTCTGCTTTCACATCCTGTGCAAAGTGGACAAAAACCTTTCCTACAAACTTTTGCTCAAATGGGCGCAGAATATTGCACTGAAATTCTGTACTGCTGAATTCCCCACAGGCGGAGGAGGTAAGACCACCTGCTAAACAAAAGTTAACCGCCTTTGGTGACAACCACCCCACAGGAAGCTTTAACACAGAAGTAGCACTTTAACACTTCTTTCCCCACGTTTGTTATCTTCCTCTGAGGGAAACACAGCTGTCTAGTGCCTCGCTACCCCTGCCCGGAGAGCAGGCAAGAAATTATTATCTATGCTTTTGTCATCAAAAATCAATAGGACAGCAAAAGAAGACGAAAAAAATAACTCTCACAGCTGCAGAATGACTCTGAATTACAGCATAAATGGTTCAGCTGTGTGCGTCTCCCCTGACGAGAGCATTAAGTTCCACTTTGCCTTGCCCCCAAGCCCAAGGACCCTGGCTAACATACGAAGACTTTTGTTCTTATTCGCCAATAAAAAAACCCAAACCCACAAAAACGCCAGAAGACTGATTAAGCCAGCAAGCTCAATGATTTCTTGGCACGCTCACTGTTTGGAAGAAGGTTTGAAGCAGGACCATCATACCTCCGTGCTCCCCTCAATACCAGCTCGCTTTCCACTGGAAATCGCTCCTGAGCAGAAGGAGGTGGAAATCTGAGGTTTGCAGGTCTCCGGCCGCCAGACCTGCCCCTGTGCCCGAGCAGATGCCCCCGCGACACGGCATGGCTGTTCAGCACGTGCTGCTACAGGGCTGGCCTCTACTCATGTTTTTCTCACTGTGCCATATTTTACCTACTTTTTTGTTTGTTTCCTACTCCTTCTCGTTATATTCTTCCACGTTTTACTGTTCATCCATTTCTCCTGCGTACATTGTCAATTAGATCACTGACTCTCAACACAGTATTTTGGAAAAAAAAACCCCAACAATCAAACAATGCAACAAAAACCCTCACAAGTTCTTGAAAAAAAACCAGCTGAGGATGTAGATTAAAAGAAAAGAAAGCAATTTCAGATTGGGGAGGGAGGCAGTGAAAGCCTCGAACAGGTCACTACTTTCACAAACAGAAGTGAGACATTTCTGGTTTACACGTAGAAGCACCGTCACGAGGAGACAATGCCGTCTCTTGAAGTGTTTGCTAACCCAGCGGAGGACGTTAATAAAACCCAGGGGTACCAAGCTGAAGTCATGGAAACGGAGATGAGAAATTACACTCACTACGAGTGATGATGATCAGCTGCTGGAATAAACGACAACAGAGAGCAGCGGGTTCGGCATCCTTGATGCCTGGAGATCAAGACCACCTTCCTAGAACACGTACAAACACTAACTATGCTTTAGTCACACTTAAGCAGCGGGTTCAGTTGGGGATAAACTGGTGGAAAATACAGACCGTGATAAAGAGGAAGCCACGTTCCAGGGCACTGCACCCCTCTAGCCTTGAGATGCATGAAATACCGGGCAGGAGGAGGAGGTCTGGAAGCCGGTGTGACAGTCTGGTGGCCTGAGGCCCGCTAAGGGACCTGAGAGTCCCAGAGGTTTGCTTCCTGGGACCTGGCAACATAGTATGTAAGAAATCTGAAAATAATCACTTTATGATTAATTATTAGGCACTAAATAGCTTATAATAGAAATAAAAGACCTGGTCATTTAAGGAGTTTACAGTTAAACGTTAGCCATAATGCAACGAGCACCGGTAAACAGAAGGGACAGAACAAGACGAAGCGAAAGGATGCCTGGAAGTGATAAGTTCATTAAGTTTTAGCATGCAGGCATCTTTGTGGCTTAATTAAAGTTTTCAGGGTGCGAATTGCGTCAATTACAGTCATCTATCATTGCATAGATCAAAAAAAGAAAGGAGCTTTAATTTCAATAAAAATATTGATACGTGAAACAAGCAAGACATGACCAGAATTGAGGACTGCTTACACCCATGGAAACTGCTTCTTGTTGGAGCCAGGATCTCCGCACGCGCTTCTGCTCAAAGTGTATCCGTTAAACAGCTCAGGGATTTGGGGCACCAGGCAGTATATGACCATGAAAAAATACGGTTTCTATTCATAGGATCAGAAAAGATAGCAGATGCAAGAAGGATGTAAACTTACCCTAAGTAATCAAAGCAGCATATGTCTGCATGAGAAATCCTGGGTCGCTTGCACCAACGAGTAACTCGCAGATCAGGCTTTTATTTTAAATGTGGGATTTCAAATAATGAAGATCAGATATAGGCATGACTGCCAGAAAAAGAATACGCTTGCATATTAGTTTTTGCCCTGTTTAACTTCGACATTCTCTATTTAGAAAGCAATTGTCAAAACTGATTAAGAGAAACCACTGAGGAAGAAAACATTAATGCTTTCCAATTCTGGAGGTCAGTGTCCTGCCAAAGCTTATTGGGAGCACGCAATATTAAACCAATAGAAAACAGAAAAAATACTCTATAAGCTCCAGTAAGTCCAGCATCACATGAGGATGCAATTAGTAATGTTTTCAGTGCAAAGAGGAGAATGTAACAGGGAGGCGGAACAGGAATGCAGACGGGTTATCGCGATTAACACTGTTCCTCTCACCTTATTTAATGAACAATTGAGGATGCCGTTTAAACTTAATCATCTCCACAGTTATCAATTCTAAATCAGACTTAACAGACCCATGCGAGTACAAAGCTGTATGTATTTAACCTGTGAAAAATAGATTGATTTGTACCCCTGACACCACTGTACCCGCGACTGTGTGACTTTGGGAAAGTCATTTAACTTCTCTGAGTCAAAGTTTGCACATCTCTAAGGATGAGTACTTAAACTGTGTGCCTCAAAAGATACTTAATTAGCCAATATTTGCACAAAAACTTGACATCTGGTGCTGAAATGCACTAGAGTGCAATACGCTATCAGCATGTGCACGCTAACGCCCACCCTTTAACATGAACTTGAGTGTCTTTTCTTGCATCAACTAGATTTTTCTGGAGCCTCCATTAAAACTCTGCCTTAACGTTTAGTGACACAACTTAGGCAGGTACCAGTAAGTGATGCCGGTCTGATACAGACGCTTATTCCTCCAAAAACGCTCAGGAGCCCCGAAGGTGCCCGCAGCCGCTGTCGATCCCATCAGCTTTTCAGTGCGGTATTGCATGGAATGACCTCCTCCCAACGCCTCAAATGTGGTTTAATAAAAGCTTAAACAACCTGGAACAATCCAAAGCCCCTTGAGACCGGGTAGTTTGTCTCCGTAAATGGCACACGGAAATTTTAATCAAAACCATATGGCTTTCCACAGTTACCATTATCCAACTTTGGCTAGAGTAATGAAAAATTTCCCCAAGTTCTACGTACAAAAAACTGTCTTTAGAGCGAAGAAGATTCAATTATAAGGAAAGCAAAAGAGCTGTAGCCTTTTATCCTTTATTAGGGCCTACTTGGATTTGTACTTTATTTATGAAAATTGGTAATTCTTTTCCTAAGCAAGCACTAGATAAGTCCTGGAAACCAAAGTTTGCTCCGTAAAGGAAATCTTTCCCAGATAACTTTGAAGTACAAGCGAGCAAGCAAGACCGTATCAGCTCACTTTCCCGCAACTTTCCACTGGCGGGGGCAGTAATATTTGACCTCTGCTTTTTGTATTTATATCTATTCTCATTTACAGCTCCTCTGACTGCTCTATTGTTGAGGCCTCTGCCCAAGAGGAGTGGTTACAGCCTTTGTACACGAGGCCCATTTGGTTCCCGTTATTGGCTGCAACATGGAAATAACTCAGCTGCTGAACGCGGCACGTCCTGGAAACCAGAGCGGAACAAGGCGCCTTCCCTCAGGAGCCCGCGAGTCTCAGGTCATTGCTGATTTGACAGAGAGATCCCTATTTTTTATGAGAGCTAAGCTCTGTTTTGCCTGCCTTTGTTTGCTGGAGGAGGGTTTCCATACTTTGCTTTTTAAAAAAAAAAAAAAATCTTTTTTTTTTTTAATNATCATTATGCTGGTTCTGAAATTAAGAGAGAACTCTCTGTGCAAGAGGGCTATTTTAGAAGTATTAAACAAACCCCAAAATATTATAGAAAATTACATGATTAGCAAATGATTCAAATTGATGGTGACAGGTGTCTGCATGTCTTTCAGAAAGCCAATTTACGCGACTATATCCTGTAGAAGGAAGCACTGCTGCACATTGCCTTGAATGGCACCCTGTCAAAAACTCATACACCGTTAGTGAACCCTTTGTCATGACATTTAAGGGTTCTTTTCTAATGATTAGAAAAGCAGTGTCAATGCTATTCGTATCTATTATTCTTGTTTAACTGATATGAAACTATTTCTCCTTTTGCTATATTCTAACAAAAACACACACACGTGAATCACTTATTTATACATCACTGAATTTTAATTTCCAAAAGAAAACATGACTAATATTCAGGCTTAGAGAAAAAAACAACAATGCTAGTAGCTTTTATGCTGCTATATTTTACTTAAAGTCTATCGCTAAGACTTTTGTAAAGCAAATTTGATAAAACATCAGTGATACTGCTCTACTGCATCGATGTTTGTAGCAAGCGGCTACCAAAGCGTAACATCTGTATCTATATGTCTATCTATAGAATCATAAAATCATAGAATCATAGAATTGTTGAGGTTGGAA
>RSEF01000012.1:22367322-22382774 GCA_003993805.1 Himantopus leucocephalus | reverse complement strand
ATCTCCCCTCTTCCAGTTTGAAGCCATTCCCCCTCATCCTAACGCTCCACTCCCTGATCAAGAGTCCCCCTACACCTTTTCCGCAGGCGCCCCTCTCCCGGGGTCTCAGTTCTGTTCTAAAAATTGGTGCCTCAGTCCCCTGGACATCTCACTATCACTTTTGTCACCTGCAGAAAATACCCACAGCATTAGCATGGACCTGTTAAATTACAGATTTGAAGGAAACTCCTTCACAGAAAATTGCTACGGGTCAGAAAGGCACCGATTTCAGAGAAGCATGTCTGGGCAGAGCGGCAAGAAGGACACCAACCGTCCTCCCAGTGTGGGGGTGTGACAATGTGCAAAATGCTAAAAACCCCTGGAAAGCACACCCCGTTCCTCTCCAGCTCATGTTTCACAGACATCCATTTTAAGCAGTTTTTATAAGGAGACCTGGCAAAACAACGTTATGACTGAAAAACTGCACCAATTTGAACCTGATTTTCCTCTTCCGACACTCATTTCTAAATCAACAGCCTGCGACAAACATCAGTACCGATGGGAAAGGCAACAACTACCGCATGGCTACTCACCCACCCTCCGGAGGGTTTATTTTTAACCCAGCATTACTGCAGGTAGCACTGTCCTTGTGTATTTTCAGGTTAAACTGCAAATCCTGCTGAGGAGTTTAGGGCCAAATTGTGTCTAGTTATCACAGCAGGGAGAGGATATTTCATCTACCAGCATTGGGGATGGCTCCGCGGGAGAAGGCAGGGGTCATCCGCCGGGAGAGCAGAGCGAAGCCCTGGCCCCGTCCCGGGGACGCATTAACTGCCGCAGGGGGAGGTGGCGATGGAGCAGACAGTCTGAAGACGCCGGGATGGGGTCGCAGGGGTGTCCAGACTGACCCTCCGCACTGCTCCTGGAGCTGCGCAAAAATGTCTGGCTCCAAAGCTTTGGCGGTAAAAAACAAATCGTGGCCTCAGCAAGGTAAAATAAATATCAGAGTTAATCTCTAATTAGAGATGTTATTCTACAGGTGCTCATAAATCAGCTGAAAGGTATGATAATAACGGCCATTCTCTTTGCTGGGGAGAGTCCTGTCTCGCTCATCCCCCCCTACCAATGGGATCGTAAAAGAACAGATCTGGACATCACTTAGCAAAGAATTACAAGCAGAAGGCGAAACCTTACTTAGTCTTTTTATTCCTGAACCCATTTCCACCAGCATTGCTCACGTTGAACGTGTTTGACAAGTTGGCCCTCTTCTTCATTACCGGCCTTTGGTTAAGCGAGAGCAAAGCCAAGGCCAGCAGACGAGCCCCGGGTCACGCGAAAGCCGGCACTCTCCATGGCCACAAAATAAGCGAAACTAAATCTTAACACATAGTCTTCCAAATACACGCTCCTGAGAAGGGTCTGAAAACGTTGTGCAGAACAGTTTCTCTACGGAAGGGCGTTGATGCTGCCTCGCACTGGGGACAGACAAGCTCTTGAAGCCTTTCCCAGGACTCAACTTTGTGATTTTATATCTATGGAGATGTGGGTATAAATGCAACTACCAGCACCGGTGCGCACCAACGTTCCATTTTGTACATTATTTGACAGTCGGTAGAAATAACTTGGCAAGGACGCCGGCTAGAAGCGCACCCTGCTCCGGGCGTCCCGCTCCGCACTGCGCTGTACCGCGCTCCCGCCCGCGGCCACGCGCTGCGCAGCACCTCCCAGTCACGCCAAAGAGAACGGGAGCTGAGCCGGCGGAACAACTTGCAAGTTCATCACTTTCTGAGGGGTACGGTCCAACTCTGGTGCCACTAAAAATCAATACAAGTTTTATCTTCAACTTAAACGGAAGCAGGATCCGGGCCATCGTAAACAGCTTTAATCAGATGTCTGAATGGGCGGGAACATCTCTAAACTGCGGCATCAGAGCTGCGCCACTTTCCAAGCATAACTTCTTATTGATTTCAGTGTTATTTCCAAACAGAAACTACGGTACAGTGAATAAATTGTCAAGCTAAGCCCCGTCCCCTAAAATAAAAAGCACATAATTTAATCTAGTTCAGCTGTGTTTTTGTGTATCATTTTGGAAAAGCCATTATTAGAATCCATACTCAAAGTTTAAAGTTTATTTTATTTTCTGAGAGCCTGTATTGCCACAAGCACAGGGTTTAGGGTATCATTAACCCATATTCTGTTCCTGTGGCACAGCAGATTCCTTACTTTGCCAAAACACGTNAAAAAAAAAAAAAAAAAAAAAAAAGAGAGAGAAAGAACAAATTTGAAATGTAAATGATGTATCACAAAGCAAGTATTGGGGGAAAATATTAGCACTTTTATCATAATGAGTTTGTAACCTAAATACATATTTCAAGGATTAAATTGCTGACCCTCTCTGACCTCCACAGGAGGTTGAATAGCTAGATCGCAGTTTAATCTTCAGCGAAAACGCTAGAGCAGAATAACACAGCCCTTGAAGAACGAACGAACGTATATTAATGATGCCCCAGGATTCAGAATTTAACCCTTGCAAGGAGAAAATAAAGCTCAACCCCCCAGCCATTAGTCTCAAAAGACCCAGCGATCACTTTCCTCAGAAATAAAAATGAGGTAACACAAAAGTCACACAACTCACCGATCAGGCTGGAAAATAAGGGATTGCTCGGGCGAAGGGGGAAGCTACAGACAGGTTAAGCAGCACAGCCCTGAGCCTCTAACCAAGCGGTTTTCCACACTTAAATCACAACACGAAACACAGTGGGGCGTAAGAGACCAAGCTGACGTGCTGGAGCGGGGTCAGAGACCGCAGGTGCTACCTAGGGGCCAGACAAGGGTGGAAATTCAAGGGAAATAACTTGATAAAAGGGAAAAATCCTGAGAGCGCGACTGAGGGCAAACAGGCTTAAGAGAGCTCTGCAGTGCCTAGAAAGGGTCCTCCCCACACAGGGTTTTAGGATATTCCACGCAGACCCTACAGAAGGCCATTCGGAAACGATCCCCTTTGGAATACAACCGCATCTAGGCAAGTAGTTACATTAAGCAGTGCTACTGCATCCACACGATTTGGGCGTCAAGGCTGAAAAACACACGTTACTAACACAGATGCCCCTTTTTATTGGTTCTTGGAGGCACAGCTTTTGTAATACACTTAAACCACTCTGTGCATTTCGTAATTCAGCTAATTCTGGCTGCAAACCCTTTGATGATACAGGACAAAATGACTTACCGTTTTGTGAAAACACAGAGCTTACCTTGATAAATGATAAATTTTTATTTAATCCAAATGTTTCTAATCTGACTATGCTGTTTTAGCCATCTAAAATAAATTTTAAGAATTAAAAATAATACATTTACTCAAGTTGCCCACCATTACTTTAACTGGAAAAGAACAAGCTTTGTTTTTGAATCCAGTCGTCTTAACTAAGAATCAGCCAAACCAGATTTATATTTGGTCAACTAGAAAACTTGGAAGATTTTTGCCAGATGTATCATTCATCAAGATAGACAAATTAATCAGTATTTAATAAACGTTCTGCACCTGAAGCAAAGACAAAATGTTAAAGGTAGACAGTTTCTTAATTTTTCGTGCAGAATTCCCTGCGTGTGCAAGCTCCTGATTATTTAGCGCATAACAATTGAAAACTAGCAGGGAAGATGTATTTCCACTCAAGTAGTGAGCGGCTACTGTGCTTGCCAGCAGCAGCGTCCTCCCTCCTCGTCCCTGTGAAGCCTGGGACCAGCGCCTAAGGAGCTGCAAACTGGTCCCCAGCTTGTCCGTAAGGGACTGACTTCAGCCACCAGTACGACCCCAGCCACGGGGGTGCGGGAGTGCTCTGCTCTCAGGGATGCTTCCCAGGCTCACCCCGGGAGCCAGCAGAAGGCCCCGGTTTGTGAGACGGAGCCCGCTGTGAAACACGCGGTCTCCAGAGAGGCAGATCAACGCAGTATTTATGAAGCGATCACCTTGACTTGCTGAAATCTGGAGTGATGAGATTGGTCTTGAGGAAGCTGTTCATTACCCGTCCCGAGTGAAAACGCACCTTCGGTCACGGAAAAGCACAAGCGGGTCATAAGCAAACCGATAAAATATTGTAAACTACATGGGGAGACGGAGGACCTGACTTTACCCACAGTAACATTTCTCATTACAAATCACCTCTCTATATTGTGCGAACCTGGTGTCTATTGGCATTTTTACCTTTTCATTTTTGTAGCTGGGGCACATCAGCTTTTCCTACCAGTCGGTCAAAAGCATCTTTCATTAAGCTCTCCTGAAAGCCCAGCTCACCATTACTGATCGCTTCACGTCTGGGAAGGGATCGCCTTGAACTCCTGCAGGTGCACGCAAGGATATTTCATAGTAGGTCCTGCTGTAATTACTAAGCTGCTACGTACACCCCTCCTGGGACAATGGCGCAGAGAAATCGGAGAGATGATGGATGAATAAGCCTCTGCATCTATTCTCTGCCTTCACCTTCACAACTACACGATAAAAAAGATGACTCGTGGTCCTGCGTTATCATTTGCCCACTCTCACAGACTTTATCCTGTGCCTCAAAATGGCTTTTCGTAATTTCATACAATGCTAATTCACATCAAGACCTGCGTCTTTTGTTATCCTTAGCTTTCGACAAAAAGCTGCAACCCTGAATTTAACCCAAAATAAATATGAAGCAGCCTGTTCTCCCTTTTACACGGAGTTACAAAATATCACCCGTACCTGAAAGCACTTGTACCTAACTACTAAAATGTAGGACTTGTGAAAACTGTCTTTGTGAATTTGTTCCTTATAAAGTGTATTCCTTATAGAGAGTATTCTCCTTCAAATATTTTGAAGCTTTAATTCTCCAAGGAAAGGAAAAAAATCAATGGTGAGATCCTATTTGCCAGATAGTTTCCTAGGTGGCCTCTTTCTCAGGAAATCAGATGTCTTACCCTGCATACTATCTATAATTTTACCTACATAATCATAGACTAAGGCACCTATTCCTCATTCACATTTCCCCTCTAAATCCAGGGTTTTTCTCTCCTCCATGAACAGCATTAGGAAAGGTTCTTAAAGCAGGTATTGCTCTCACGGTTTTTCTAGCGTGCTGCAGCAACGGAGGCTGCGTTGTTACTTACAAGCAAACTGAAGCTTTGCTTCTCTGCTGACAATTGTTCCAAACGGGTTTGTTGCTACACACTGGTATGTTCCAGTATCTTGGGTTTTATTGGGATTATTGATCAACAGGTTGCCTTCCACCACGCCGTAGCGGTAATCCATACCGATGTCAATCCTGGTTCCATTTAACTTCCACCTATAGCACAAAATGCCAAAGTTAAATTCTGCTAATATTAACAAATACTCTTGGGCATTTCAAAATACAACATGTAGTAAATAAAGAAAGATTTAAAACATCTTTGACTACTTATTAAAAAAGAAAAAAAGCATGAAAATGCAAATTTCCTGCACAGTATTGAAATATTCCAGTATTTAACTAGAAGAGCAATATTCTTGACATATATTTCAGGCTCTGATATGATTAATGCTTATGCAGTTCCTAGAGCTGGTGCTCTTTGGAATTAATCATTTTGCAAGGGGAAGTCCCAGACACAGGATCTTTAAACCATTCAAGTCCACCGAGGTTTCTTTTCCTCTCCCAACTTGCTGGCTGTTTGTTTTTAAATTTACAAAAATTCACTCACAGCAGACGTTGTCACGAGTTGGGGCACTGAGAAATTCCAGCCCCAGGTTGTCCCGGTTACAGCAACCCTCATCCCCACCAGCCCTGGATGGAGCGAGGCAGCCACCGCCCCGCAGCAGCTCCCAAAATGTACAGAGAAACAATTTGAATCTGTTTGCACCACTGAATCAACAGAGTTTACTGCGTTAAATAGTCGGTCGGGTCAGAAGACAGCACGGTGGCTGAGGTCTGACGATTCTTAATGGGTTTCAGAGTAGCATTTACTTTGGTGAACAAAATGAGAAAGGCGCTAAAGGAAAAAAAACCCAGCAGCCAAAATGGTTTACAGCAGTAGCATCACCGTGGTAGCAGAGCATCTTTTTTCTAAGGATCCCAAAGCTAAAAAAGCTGAAAACAGTTAAGAGCTTTGTCCACATTTATGGAAAAGGATGGTTAACCTGGGAGCCAAGACCATTTATAATCCCTTTGTAACCTTTTTGAACCCTTGTCCGAATTTTGCAATTGCGCTGCAATACACGGTGGTTTCCTGATGCCTGGGGTTTGTCATCAGCCCCGCGGCAGACTCCGGGGCCATCACTGAGGTACACTGCGTGATCCACGCAGGAGAAGGGCTCTTGCGGGAGAGTAGCGTGGAGACGGTGCTAAAGAATAGTTAAACATTCAACGAACCCAATGGTTGGTCTGGGATTTCCTTTCACTTCGCAGCTCAGCTTCACTTTCTTTTCCTCTGAATCCAAGGGGAAGATCACGCTGTTGGGCTCCTGAAGGAAAACTGGCCCATGCAGTGTGTTGTCGTCTGCGTTAGACAGAGAAAAAATGTGACACATACTTGATGGAATCTCCATGTACTCAGTGTTAAGTATAAAGTAGTACCATAGCAGCAAGAGGTCGTGCATCATTCACCCTAGAAAAGATGTGATAATGACACTTCCTTTTTTTCAGAACAGCCATATTTTTTTTTTTTCCAAAAGCCATTGAACCTCACGTGGAGTCAAACATTCAGGAAAATATTTGTGCACTAAATAGGGCATAGATTGAAACTTTATCCAAAGTTCAAAGAAAGGGGAACAGGCATGCTCCTACCGTGACAGCACAGCTCACTTCAAATCACCACGCTTACTTTCACTTTTAAACACAAATATTTTAAATTGAAAAAACCTCATTATTAAATACAGCTGCAGAAAGTAAGGACTTTCTGTCTTTTAGCTGAATGAACACTTTCTGATCGTGTTCTGCTCTACCATCTTTATGGGAGACCTCTATTCCCGCACACTGCCGGGGGGGCAAAGGGCAACTGCATGGGCCACCAGGGTGCCGCTGCCGGTAGCCGTCCCTCTGGCTGCCGAGGGCAGAGCCTCGCAGGGACGCCAGCACGGACGTCGCTTTGGCCAGGCAGCCACGCTGCCGTCTACTCTGCTGCCAGAAGTCCATCTTGATGGACATGCAGGAAATTTGTGGGTATGGGTCAGAGGAGAACGAATAACTAAAATGTGAAGATGATGGGAGGTACAAAAAATAAGAAAGAAAAAGGAATAAACAGAAGACGATGCATCTTCCCGATGGGAGGAGGGTGAGAATGGATGTGAATAGCCCACATATCCCCCGACACTGGGAAATCAGATGGATTTATTAGGAACGGAACAATAGCTCTTTACTCCAGGGAGAAAATTCTGTCATCTCCACAGAAGGATTTCAGAGAGGCTTTGCCAGGAAGATTATAATGGAGCAACCTCTCCCCTGTGTCTCCTCCCTCAGGCACCAGCACAAAAGAGAATGCACTAAGCACACAGTCATATCGGTTGTATTTATCTTTATTTTTAATTATATGTTAACCATATCTGACTGAGACTCATCTATTATTCAAAACACATTCCGCACAATCTCTAGCTTTAAATTATACCTGTGTGCAACTTACTGTTGCTGGCAGAAAAAGATAATAATAACCATAAAGCATACAGGGCTAGATTATGATATCCTGACTTGTTTCTGAGACCCAGGGCTGCTTCGCTCCTTAAACAGCCTCATTCACCGTAAGAAAGAATATTACAGTCTGGCCCATAAAGATTATAGCTCTGAGTACTATATTAATGGCTTTGAAAACAAGAGAATTAAAATACATTTTAATTTATCCAGTTTTCTAGCTGTAAAATAGAGACGTTGGCCTGGTGCGCGGGTCCTGTGTAAGAGTCGCTTCAAGGGCCACGGGCAACTTGATGGTGCCGGGGCAGGCACAAGCCAGACCGTCCCAGCTAACCCAGTTGGCCAACGGTGCTGACTCAGGTACGTGTCACATCGGCTGTGCCATCTGCCTCACACCCCGCCAAAGGGCTCAAGTCACACTACGCTGTCATTTGCTGTTATTTCAATTACGGTGCATCAATTTATACGGCATCGCACCACGCTAAAGGTCAGATTATTGGTCCTCCTCCCATCACAAGAAAACACACCTTGCATGAAAAAAGTAGATAGCTCATCTACTTGAGTTGGGAAACGGACCCTCAAACAAATCCAAGGGTCCAAACGTGTCCCCACGTGTGAAGGACATCGCTTGGCTGTGGGATCGGGGCCCAGACTGTCATGGTGTAGTGTCCCGGGGTGAGACACCGCTCTCTGAGGTCTAATGAAACTGCCCCACGGGACGCAACGGGGTGTTTGATAGGGAGTTACATTTGTAAGAAACACTACAATCTGCCTACGTAATTAGTAAGCAAAGCACAATCTAGGAAATGCATCAGACAAAATGTAGAGAACTATGGAAGGTAGTAATAGTCACAAATAGGTGAAAAGACTAAACAACTTAATCTGCCTAAGCTAAAAGAGAAGCTCACGAAAGATCAAATAAACCCACTCTCCAAATATTACATCTGCTGCTGACACTGTTTAACATTCAGCTTTTATACGGCAAAAAAAAAGCTTGCCCTTCCTGTTAGCCAGCGAGAAGAAAAGCCCCGATGTGACTAGTACTTGGCTTGCACGAGAACAGCGTTGGGGAAGGCAGGGAGAGGCTCGGAAAGCCGCTGCCAGCGTATCGGGGAACAGAAGAGGAGGAAAAACCTTGCAACGCTGGGTAGATAAAATTATTTTGAGTGCCTTTCTTCTTTCTCTTATTGCTGCCTGCGTATAACCAAGATAAGCAGGTCCAAACTATTTAATCTTCAGCCCGTAGAGTCCTTCTGCTACAGGCGCGATGGAAATCACTGCAGCCCAGACCCTAACGCAGTGTGTGACAAGAGCTGAGCCACAGCACCTTACAGAAGGGGAGGATTTGGTTCAGAGAACACTAAATATTCGCTAATAAATAAAACAAACTGCCACCTAGATTCTTACAGACAGAAAACTAAAAGTACCTGAACCATATATAGTCCATTTTTGACTAACTTACAATGTTACTGGGTAGAAACAGATCTCAGATGTTTAGTGTCAGCACAGACAAATGCATTTGCTGTATTACAGTGTCTGGTTTTGTGGGAGCAAAGTTTTGCTATCCAGATAACTTCAAAATGTGAATTTGACACTTTTTTTTTTTTTTTAATAAAAGCAGTAACTCCGTTTCTATTGCAATAATACTCAGGGACTTGCAATCACGAAGCAACAATAACACGTTTTTAGTTTATCACTGATGGACACTACCAGCAGCTCGAGCCACAGAAGCCCACTGATGCCAAAAGTAGACTCTTCCCTGAGCTTAGCAGGCTTTTCCCTTGCCCTTCTTATCAGGTTGCATTTATTAGGCTGTCTTTTGGTCACTTAACCAAACAAAACAACGAAGCAGTGCGTACACGGACGCACACGAAAGCTGCTCGGTTATTTTAGCTCGCTTTGCTCTTTACGATTTTCAGCAGCGACCGCGTAACCTGTGCTACTCCTTACAGGTTTGTTACTGTCCTGGGAAAATACAGTAAGTAACCTTCCTGGACAAGCTAACTGTTGAGACACTCTCGCAGTGACAGATTTTATTTTTCTGAGTTACGTTTCTTTTGCTCGAGCCCGAAATGAGTTAACCCAGAATGAACACTGAGCTGCCCTCAGCTTAAGACAAGTTGCAAACAAGATTGGTTACCAAAACGCATTTTTTTTCCCCTCTGTCAGATGAAACATATGTACTACTGCTCTGGGTCTGCCTCCTTTGAGAGAAGTGTATTTCTTTCAGTAAGATGCAGGATATAGGAAATTTCAGTAGATTTCATGATAAAAGAAACATTTTTAAACACAGTACGAGCTGTATGCCCATACGCTGTTGGACAGAATGTGATGGATGACTTAGAAGAACATTCCGCTATCCTAGCTTCCGCTGAGAGATATATATATTTTTTTTCCTAGTGAATCACAAAATGTATTAAAAATGCCAGATTAATTTAAATGCATTCCAAATGAAGATCATATTTTCTGTATCTCTCCAGTATCCCGAACTTGAGAGCCAGCACATCCAGAAGGATGCTAAACGCTTGTCGTCCTTCTGCGCTTTTGAGGAATTGAAACGTGAAGAATGTCAACTGAGGTTAATTCACACGAACAGGTGAAACAATTCCTATTCTCTCTGAACATTAAGCCCAGTGACGGATACCGTTACCTAAACAGAACTGCTTTAATTTTCATTGAAAGTTATGGCCAATTTGAGAGAAGGTTTAATTGAATATTCCACGCTGTAGGGAAAGATAATAACTAAACCGAAGAGAGAATTCTTGGAGTATATCCAGTATAAATGATAAAAATCCTTTCCTTGTTGGCTGCCGAGGGAATCGGTTTCTGCTATGTATGCTGGTGTGTTTTCCTACAGCGCTACAAGTCGGTATTTCTTCAAGACAAAACTGCACCTTGGGAAGAGCAACTCTTCAGGCAACTGGAAAGCGAAGGCTGGGAGAGCTCAAGGGCATCGCTGACGAACACAGCAGCCAGCTCGTCAAGGTTAGGCAGCTGCATTACATCCTCCTGAGCAGGAAAAGACTAAATTGGCTGGCTCCCTCTTTATTTTTTGCCTATCATTTCTATCAACATCAACCGCATGCACAAACGGTGCCAACGGCTTTGAAATTATAAGCAAAAGTTTTTTACACCAAGTAGGCTTCCTACAAATAATTCTGTAGACTTCTCAATGGACAAGACGTGCTAAAGGTGCTTCCCATTCAAAAGAAACAAAAAATTTATTTTTTTTTTTAAAAAGGAGATTTTATAAAAAGTCCTGTGTGAAGTGTTATTTTTAAGGGAAGGGCCTCGTAGCTCTGCAGCTCCGGAGACGGTCCCCAGCCTGCCTCCACCGCTGGGCTGCTGATCCTTCCCGTCCGCCACCGCACCAGGGCTCACCCCCATGTTTAAGCAAGAAAAATGGCCAAGATTAATAGAGAGAACAAAACGCCAACAAGAATCAGATACTTTCACTGGGAGCAAAGCTGAAACGAATGACGAGGCTCTTTCCCTCCTCCTCATCATCACCACCCCACCACCGCCTAAGATGCGCTTCCTGCAGACGCACTGCCATACTCTGAGCCGTGGGAGCAAAACCCCCTCCCAGAGATGTTGTCCGCGACATCCCCTGCAGGACGGGCTTTTGGGCCCAGAGGCTGGATGGGCAAAGGAGCCACCACCTCTGTCCCGACCCCTGACAGCACCAGGCTGCACGATTGGGCTTGTTCTGCAGCATCCTACAGACCTCCAACAGGGACTGCGAGCCAGATGGCTCTTCCCGCTCTCACCTCTCTTTTCTGACATACTTTTATTTCCCAGCTCCCTGCTGTGCCGAGTACAAGTGCAGTTAAAGTGGAAAGCCATGCTTGATGGGTGACATCTGATGGGCAACCATCTGATACCCGAGTCCAAAAGCTGTGTCAGATATCCCTCAGAGAGCGCCGCAGCTATAAAAATCCAGCAGCCCAGAAGACAGGAAGAAATAAATCTTCATTCTTGTAAACGCAGGTGCGGAAGAGCTCCAGAATTTGAAATGGAGACTGTAACGGTCTGAGTACTCTATTTATGAGTGACCTGAGTGTCTGGAGCAGTTTGATTAAAGGCAGGGTTAAACACCCCCACCCCGCGGTGAGTGTGCTCTGAGCTCCGAGGGAAGCCTGGGTCCGTCAGCTGGGGGGGTCAGGAGCCAGCCCGGGTCCTGCGACGCCGGCGTGCGAGAGCCAACGTGCAAATGCCACCCACGGGCCACGCTCCTGCTCGGGGACCGCAGCTGGGAAGCCTCTCAGTCAGTCTGACTGTGCCACAGCAGTACTGTAATGTCACCTATTTAAATGCCACATGATTAATTAAAGCAAATGTCATTGAGTTAGCACTTTTCAAATAAAATGTTGCTACCTGATCCGTACATGCAAAAGCAAGCAAGTCTTCCCTTTGCCTCGTCTACTGGGTCTAGACAGCCGGGAGGAGGCAATTCCCAACGCGGCGTAATGAGTGACTTGTCCTACCACAAAAACTTTATTTAATAGAATGTAATTTGTGTTCTCTTAGAAAGTCAACAGCACGATTATGATCACAGATGTTCTCTTCAGTACACGATAAAAGCACATTTCTCCGTTACTGCAGAAAATCACAAGTTTCTTCACCAAGCAGCCTTCTCCCTGAGTCATCACAGCTGACATCAGGAAAATAAACAGATAAACTCCCACTGCTCTGTTAAGGATGATATCAGCCTGCGACAGAGCTATGAATAATTGTAAGACAACAACAGTAGTAATAATAATAAATAGTACAATACAGTTAACACAGAACCAGCCGCCTGTTCATTAATGATCAGTTTATTTGTTGATCTCCAGTGCTGAAACACTACAACAACCAAAGGGATATTTTTGAAAGATACTTTTAAATACATAAATAACAGTCAGGCTTGTTCCGATGTCTTATAAGTTAAGCTCCAGCCCTGAGGAAATCATTCTGCAGAGTTACATATCCAGCCCTAGAAACACAGGATTACGACAGGAAATTAAAATACTGTCCCTACCTAGCACAATACATCTACAGTTACCATTGGGCACTAATAAAAAACCCCAAACAAACGCATTTTTCTTCTTGAAGTAACAAAGACGTACGTTCTAGTTTTGAAATGAGTAATATCACCGTTTCACCAGGGTTCTCCAAAGCTGCTGTGTGACACATCTGTTCTGAATATTCCATCACGAGGAGTAAGAACACTAAACCTGCATTATCTAAAAACCTACCGTAAACTGTTTGTTCCTCTAGACTTAGCTAGGAGATGTAGACAGCTTAAATTATCTTTGTTGTCGTTGTGCACATGCAACTCTCTGGGACCTGCGCTGTGACCAGAAATCCACCCGCCAGGATGTCTCCAGCACATCACCGAACCAAGCCCAGGGCAAAACCCATGACTTGGCTCTTCAGTCGCTGGATACATTTTCCTCGTTTATTTTCTTCATTCTCCTGTAAGACCACTGCTATAACAACTCACGGTATTGTGTCATTACTTAATTGGTCAAATCTGCTGGTTGCAACAGAAAAAGTAGTCGCTCTCTCACATTATC
Source organism: Himantopus leucocephalus (assembly GCA_003993805.1). NCBI lineage: Eukaryota > Metazoa > Chordata > Aves > Charadriiformes > Recurvirostridae > Himantopus > Himantopus leucocephalus. Next base: position 22,369,630 of record RSEF01000012.1, on the reverse strand, counting down.
TTATGTTTCACCAGTGTAGACAGAGACAAAATGAAGACGCTCATGGCGACCAGACACTGGGGCTATTACAGCCCCTCTATGAATGGTAGTGAAATGAGAGGGATGTTTGACATCACCCGCAAGGGCTGTGCTCATTCACACGCAACTCCTTGCTACATACTTCATCACCTGCAGCTGAACATCTTGAAAATCACACTTACCGGCCAATGCAAACATTTTGCCGCTCTGCTTTTTAATACTGTGCACTCAAGAATTGAGTTCAGAGCCTCTCCGGCGGCCGGATTATATAAAGCCTTAGATGAAATAGTGGTGTTTAATGTGTTTCGTGGTTTATGTATTTTTTTAAATTCTATCAACTCAGATCATGACATACTTTCAACCGAGGAGGTCAGTCAATGAGAGAGAAATTGCTCCTTAAGTGAGACACAACTGACGCTCGTGGTCTACTCCATCCACTGATCTTAACCACTGACCTTAACCACTGAACCAGCAGCTCCGAGATATCTCGCCTCAATCCTGTATCTTCATCCATCACCAGCCATGCAGGTGACCTGTCACAGCCACAGCAGGGTTCACAGCCACATCCCATGCCTGAAGGAACTGTGGCCTCAGGTTCTCATAGTCCTGTGCTGTTGGCAATGGTGGCTTCCAGCACGGTTTGTAACCTCCCAGGAAAGCACAGGCAAAGTCCAACCAAGAGGATTGTCCCCAGGGTCTACGAATCCTGACTGCACCTGTATCCTGAAGCTAGAAAGTGATACTGGGCTGATTTTTTTTCCATCCCTGTTGAAAACAAGTCCTGGATGCAATGGGCAAAGATGGACAAAGACTATGGCTCAGGCTGAAAATGGTTTTTGCCTAGTAAAAGACCTGAATCTGTGAAATTCTTTCAAAAAGCTGTTGCCAGCGTCCTAGACTATTAGAAATCTGTATATTTACACCCGGTCGGTTTGACATTACCTTCACTTCTGACCAAGCCCCAGTACAGCACATCATTGTGCACACAAAGCTGCCTTCAACTATTCTTCAGCCTCCTCCCAAAATCTGGGGATCTGCCAGTGCTGGGTGTTCTCGTACAGAGCTACTTGTGGAGAAGGTATTATAAATGTTTCAAAGGTCTGTACTAATTACCTATTGATTTATTAGTAAAATTTATGGCGTTGATATAATTGCTGTCTTCTAAGAACACATATCATTATTGTAAGATTTTTGGTTGTCTTGAGTATGACAGGGACTATAAAGTAGACGCTAAAAAAAAGCTGAAGTAGTAGGTCTGTGTGCGTATTTTAAAGCCACATATTTCCTTTCCACAATACCTCCCCCAAACTTAAATGATTTTAATCTTTCCTGTAATAAAGAAGGTGTGTAAAAGCCAGGCTAACAAACGCCATCCTCTCCACCCCACCAGCAAACAGCAAAAAGTTATGAAATACTCATACTGAAAAAGCCTCTTTCCTTTAAAATCCTGGAGCCTCAGAAAAGAGAAGTCCCTGGGGCAATAACCTATAATCTCCGTATCATCTATCGCTTGAAAAACAAAGCCAAGCCTGGCAATGTGTACAGGCTCTCAATTGATTGAGGAGCCCAACTCTGCAGGAACCTTCAAGGTGAAAGGAACTCTCTCTGGCACATCGCTTCAAGGTGAAGCCCGATTTTTTGTTTTCAGGTTTAAGTACATTAGGCATTGTCAGAAGTAAAGCTGATGCCTGCCAACTTTTTATCCGGCTATTTACAGAGAGGTTTAGGCAATGGATTCCCTTCTCAAATATTTGTGAATAAGCAGATCGAATTACCAGTGCCTGGAGAGCGATGCAGTACTGCTCCCGGGGAGCGGCGAGTGAGGGATAATCAGTCTGGCACACTTGGAGCGAAAGACCGGGAACCTAATTTGCACTATGTCACTGGTCAGAAAATGAACGTACAGTGGTTCAGTTTGTCAACGGGGCACTGTAAATCTACTTGTTCTGGGTCATGGACACACATTTTGCAATTACGGCAAGAAAACACAACGCTGTATACAAGAGAATACATCAGGGATGACTTTGACATTTAGTTGCGCAGTATTAAGAGAAGCAGTGCTGAGAGCTGTCGTAACGAGCCCTTGCTAATGCTCAGAGCAGGCGGTGCTGCTGAGTAATTATGGGAATATCAGGAATGCTTTCCCAGGAGGAGACCAGCCTTCAGCTAGCGTGCATGACTTACTGCCAACACACTGGCAGAAAACTTTTAAAACACAAACAAAGCAGAGGGTAAACCAACTATTTGTTAACTCCCTACACGATACAGAATCCCAGACTGGTCAGGGTTG
>RSEF01000012.1:22336508-22358839 GCA_003993805.1 Himantopus leucocephalus | reverse complement strand
ATATTGAACAGGACTGGACCCAGTACTGACCCCTGAAGAACACAACTTGTTACTGACCTCCAACTAGACTCTGCGCCACTAATGCACAATTATTCTTGGGAAGGGGGGGAAGAGTTTGTCTCCACTCTAGTAATAAAATTGAAAAGGCGTATCTTTGAACATCCTAAATCTATATTCAAGTGGCTTGAATGATTTATTTCCTTTTTAATTGCTTAAGTTGATGGCAAATGCTGGCTGCTCTAAATTTTGTTAAGCCGTGCTATTTAGCCATGCAATAGTGGCAGAGGCCTTGGGTTCCATTTTTAAATATTCATCGATATTTGTATGTGATACAGGGTACGTGTTTGTGGTTAGTACTGTTGGTTCTGAAACACAGGGGCAGCCCAAGCATCAGCATTCGCTGTAGCGCATGGGGTGAGCAACTGGTGTGAGAGAGTCTCTAAAAGGGATAAAAGGAGTGAAGAAAAAGGCTTTTGGCTTCTTTTTTGGTATTGCTGTCACACACATTAAAGTAAAACAAGTTTGTAAATAACAACTTGAGTAAAAGGCTCTCAGTGGAGCTTTGAATCCAGACTGTTCCCATGTGATGTGGCGTAGGTGGATGTTTGAGGCATGTAGCCTGCCTGCCACGTACTGCCTATCGTGTTCTCCTGCCCATCGCTAGCCCAGAGACGTAAATATTAACAGTAACTGTACTGCGTTATCTCTGTGTGACTGAGCTGCTCCTGAAAGCCTCTACTGCAGTGGCAAGAGAGGGAGCGTGGAGGAGAGGTTAATGGTCTGCGGGTGTGCAGTGGGCTCTCCTGCCACGTGTCTGACCTGGGGGCAGCTCTGCGTGTTTGTGCCCATCGCTTCCACCATCCGTCTCGGCCAAAGTCAAATCACGTGTCTGCTAACACGCCTGTGTGCTCCCCGCCTTTACCTCCGCTACTCTTCATGAGCCTGAGTTTTCCACAGGCTCCTTTGCAAGAGGTGAGGGATGGTAACTAATTTAGGATGCTCTTCCCCATCTCTGTTGGCTTTGCTCTGGACCGGTAGAGCAAATACCCAGCAACTTGGGACCTTGTGCACAGCAACCTGCATTCTTTTGGCAAAAAGAAATCCGCTTTCCTCCTTCTAGCATGTGCCTATAGTGGTAGTGTGGATATTCCAAGTACCCAAGTGCGTGTAACCCATCAACATGGATTTCTGTAGATGGAAAAGGCTCTTCATGTAGTCAGTAGAGCAAGAAAGGATTTGGGGTTGAATGTCTCCTGTCTGGTGATGGCTCGAGCCGGGGTGCATAGACCATCTGTACCAAAAATGTACACGTAACTTCTCCATCCTCCTGTCCTCGCTGCTGATCGTTACAGAAGTGAAGATTTGCCACCCAGAAATCTTCACCTCGTTCTGATATATCATGGAAATCCAGCTCGTTGGAGCGATGAAGAACGGTACAGTGTCGAGATGGGTCTTTGCGGTGGGTAACCGGGCAGAAGCTCTGCTGCTGGCGGTGGGATTGCAGCCAGCGGAGTTTCTGCTTGTCTTTAAAACCGGCAAATCTTCCGGTAATATTCTGTGTTTGAGAGACCTACTTGAATGTGCTTTAAAGGGGAAATTAAAAGTGGTGTAAATGAGGCAAAATTACATGAAAAGGGCCCCAAATTAGAAAGGAGAAGTTTGTGATAAATTCCTCGAGGATGTAAAGTCTAATGTGTAATTAGAGAACCAGGAATTGCCTCTTACTGCTCGTTCTTTGTACTGGAAGACTCCCGTGTCTGTAACTTCGGTAAACGTTTCAATCACACGCAGTCACCAGGAGCCATCTCGGGCTGTATTTTAAGTGTCTGTTTACACAGTTGTTACAAATTGCCTATGGGATGTGAACTGTCTATCACTTCCAGAGCAATTAGTATGGGAAACCTTATCAAAAGAAATCCGTCAAGTTTGAAAAGCCATAAATATTGCACTAGGATCTCTAAGGAAATCAAAGGGAGTTTGAAAGAGTATTTATTTACATGTTGCTACGCAAGCAAATGCACTTATAGATGCTCCAGTCTGTGTTATTCCCTGTGCTCTATATTCCACTAGTCCCATGTTATTTGAGAGAGAGAGAGAGAGAGAGAGAGAGAATTATCCAGTTGTTTTAAATATTATATAGCAAGAATGGACTGTTCCTAATACCTAATTCTGTGTAGTTTGGGCAGTTGTATTTTTCTGGACAATGGTTTGTTGTAATGAAAGGAAGGCAGAGCTGTAACATCAGATCTTCATAATGAGCCTCAATTTTATGTAGCCAAATTAGTAGAGTTTGAAGATGGCTTTTGGGGAGATTTTTGATGTTTGGTGCTCTAGAAATAGGTCTCCTTTGATACGCTCTGTGTTGTGTTGGGTTCTTCTGCATGGAGGAATCCCAGAGCATCACCACTGCGTGCTCTCTTTGATCAGACCTCTTTACTATTACCCAACTTTACATTTGCCTTCTGCTCTCCTGTGACCTGCTAACCCAGGATTTCCAACCTAGCACCCAGCTCCGATGACACAAATACTCAAGACTTTTAACTAACGCAGGGGCTAGGAGAAACCACTGCAATGATGATACGGTTGGAAAGCCTGTCTTGAAAATGACGGTAGAAGGGCTCTTGATGGCTCTCACCAGCAAAGAGGCAAGAACACTTTAAGCTGAAGGCATCATTAGCCCAGAAGCACAGAGCTATAGACTTGTAATGAAAATATTTAACCTGGAAATTAGAGGGTTCGTAGCAATTAAAGTAAATACCGATTTACATCAGAAAAGTAGGAACCGAAAACCTTGCAGCTTCTAGGGTCTATTTATGAATAGGACTTCGTAACCTTGCATCTGAAGGCTGGGAAGGGGATTGTTGACCCAGTAAGACCCTCCCAGTTCTGTGTTTTTCTGAGGAACGAGTGGTCAATTCACCGCTGCACAGTCAGTGCAAAATGCTGCCGTATAGCAGAGCTCGGGGGGCTCTGCTGGAAACCTGCTGGGTGAAGATTCACTCAAATTTAAATGCCTCTGTGCATTCCGGGGCAGTGATGTTTATTTGCCTATTGCTGGATGCTTCTGGAGGAACAAGATAATTGTTCACCAAGAGTAAATTTAAAAAAAACCCTTAACTACTTGCAGAAAATAATAAGCCAGCTGAGAAGTGGTACCTTGTTTGCTCTGAGTATCCTCTTGACATCAGCATGAGGTTACTTATAATGAGATGCACATGTGTAAATATGATGATTAGATATTCCCACATAAACATAATTATCATATCTTCCTAAAAGTCTAAGCAGGCATTTTATAATCCTGTTGTTAAAAATAAATAAATAAAAGCCAACAATCTGCACTCAGCCTCTTATATATGTAAACAGTGGAACATGAGGGCAGAATATATTTGCCAAAGTACCTAATGGTAGTTGAGGTCAATTACAGTTATGACTCATTAGAGTATTAAACTAAGAATATGCTTTCTAGTATAATTAGCGTTCCCTTGGAAAACTACAGCAATCTTGTATTCACTTTAGTTCTTCGAGCATTTTCAGGATGTTTGGGCATTAGCCTTAGGCAAATATAATAGGGTTATATTGTATTAACCTCACTTACAAACTCTGCAACCACTTGCGGCATCTCTCTCACTTACTTTTATTGTTGCTCAAATAACTTCCAAAGATGCTTTATAAAACAGAGTGGTATCTAATTAGTCATATAGAAGATTACAGCTGCTTAATTCAGTGTTCAGTTTTTTGCTGATTCAGAAATTCCAAAGGAATAAAACGTACAGTGTGTGATAACATGTCTCGGCAGATCCTGCTCCGAACTGTCTTTAAAGGAAAAAAAAATTAATAAGAAAGAAAAAAAAAGTCATGAGTTAGGCTGAAATGTTCATGACAAAAAGGTGAGATTCTTGTAAAATGCATTATTTTCTGGAATGGAAGAACTTGAAGGATCAACAAGAATATTAGATCCACGTGTAGGCTCAGAAGTGTCACAGTTGGAAATTTGTATTTGTAGCCGTAAAGATGAGAACTTGCAAAATGTCGGTCTTTTTATCATTTCCTGGCCTGTGGTATATCCAATTTCCCTAACCAAAGCGGGCAGGGAGAAAAATCATTTCCAGGGCTTTAGCTCGGAGGTGGGATGGAGCCCAGCCTCAGCCCGTGCCCCGTGGGGATGTGCAGCCTGTCGCTCACCCTGCTGGTCCCTTCTGCTTCCAGAGCTCACCTACGCGTGGATCTTCAACGAGTACCCGACCTTCGTACACCAGGACAACCGCCGCTTCGTTTCACAAGAGACTGGGAATTTGTACATCGCGAAGGTGGAAGCTTCGGACGTGGGCAACTACACGTGCGTGGTGACGAACACGGTGACCAACAGCAGGGTCCTGGGTCCCCCCACCCCGCTCATCCTCCGCAACGACGGTAGGACTTCGAGGAGGGGAACTGGGGGCTGGGGTTGCAGAGTTTGTTTTGTTTTCTTTGACTGGCTGTTACCCAGAAATTCAGAAATGGCCTCAAATATTTATATGAGAGTCAAGGGAGAGATTCTCCTCTTCACAGAGCTTCGGCGAGGCTGGAGACCTCCGCTTTAGCCGTGGCTCAAAGTCATAGATGGTGGTGGGGTTTGTGATGCTGTGGCCAAGGTTGCTCTCCCCACCACTGGAACAACTCTCAGTATCAGGCAATAGTCATGAAAGAAAAACACCTGGTGACGCTTGGCCCAAGACAGGAAATAAAATAGATTTTTAGAGTTTGGATACACTACAGTTCTGCTCATTTTATGCAGCCCAGAAGTGAACAAAAGCACTTTGTTGTTTCAGTAACTGTTAGCTCAGGCTGTATTTCCCAGCAGAATTAGTGCTATTTTTAGTAGTCTGTGAAATAATACAAAAAAGCAAGAAGAAACCAAAGGAGGATTTCTAAATTTATACAGAGAATTGATTTGTATCGTCGTCATTTTTGAGTAGATAAGAAAAATAAATTTGCATGTTAATTTGCAATTAAAATTAATTAAAATTTGCCTCTTTAAAGGATAACAGTTAGGACATTTGTTCCAGAAATAGAAATGCATTATTAGAAACTTCTTCTAGAAGAAGATCCATTGTCACCTAGTGGTATTTGACAAAAATTCCTTGCTTGTAAAATCCGGGCTCGTTGCTGCCAGCCTCCTGCCCGTGGCTGTCCCCTTCCCCTTCCCATGAACACAGTTCCTGCGGATGGGAAGTCTGGAAACTTTGTGGGTGATGAGAAAGCGCGGCAGTTACGCTGGGAGCGGTGCAGACGGCCGCGTTTCCAGGTCTGGGACAGATCCGCTCTCCCTTACAGGGGAGGCTGCAGTGCTGGAAACGCGGTGACAGTAAATCTGTCCCTCTGAGTCCAGAGTAAGTCATCTATAATGTACGAAAGATAAAGAGGAATCTTTAAATTCGTCTCGTATTAACATTTTCACTGTTGAAGAAGAAATATTTTTAAGTATTACATTAACAGGACTTTTATGCAGCCCTTCCCTAGCTCAAAGTCCGCCCCTTTGTCACAGTCGAGCTCGGTGGCTGCTTCCATTCCGAGCTGGGGCCGATGCTGGGACGATCGCTGGGCGGCCCGATGGTAAAGCGCCTCACCAAGGGCTTTACCCCAGCGCATCGCTCCTCTGCGCGCTCCGCTTTATTTACAGGGACCGATTGCCTTCCGGAGGTAATTCACAGGAACGCTCTCCGCTTCCTTTGAAGTGCACTCTGCTGTTTATGAAAGATATGGAACTTTAATTGAGCCTCTGAGGGGCTGGGGAATAACATAATCTTGAGTTAAACAGGAAAGGTGGAGTTGTATCTGTAGAGCCAAAGGTGGCTGTACTTGGAAGTTGAACATGGGCTAAATGTGTATTTTAAAATAGGATTGCACTGGTATCGCAGACAAGCTTCATTTTGAAAATCAGCAGGTCTCAGTTTTTCATTCCATGTAGAGTAACCCTGTAAAATCCAAATATAACTCACTATCACACTTGAAAAGAGAAATTATATATGTTGCTTCACAAGTGTGAGCAACACAAGTGAGTAAAATGTGAGGCACAACGTATTTCCACTGGCGGAGTTGTCTTGTTTATCTTTTGTATTCATACCTAACATGTCCAGTATATCTTAATATCTATGACATGTTATTTTCCTTGCAACACTTTATCATTCGATTAGCCGGCTTGGAGGCTAGCTCATCAACAATTAATGTTTCCATTCCATTTAATTTCAATTAGTGAGTTAAGTGGAAAAAAAATCATGAAGTACCTCTCCCGATTGATTTACGTGTCCTGAGCTGCCCCTCAGGCTGCCGCGGGCGCGGGGGCCCTCCTGCAGCGCAGGAGAAGGGACGGGGGGGTCCCCCGGCCGCTCCCCCGTTCTGGAGGGGTCGATGCAGCTCTGAGGCCGCTCAACCCTGGGCTGGAGGGCTGGTGTCCCGCTCGGGATAGTCCGACCTCCTCCAACGCATCCTTCGTAAAACTGTCTGTTGCTAACAGTTGCAAAGTTATTGCCTGGTTGGCTTCATATTGATGGACTTCTCGTGAATGCCAAAAAAAAATCCAGGTGCTTTACAACAATCTCCTTGTGAAATTTCTGTTTTTCTCCAAAATCAAAGCTATTTTTAAACGGCAAAACATTTTTGCTGTCATGCGGAATTAATGATGGGTCTCTGTAGTTGATACATAGCCCCGTTACTTTGAAAGACGCAAACGGTGGAGTGAGATACTATCCAAAAGAAATACTGGTCACGTAGAACTAAGAATAGCGCCTATATTTGCTGTTTTAATTATTTCACACTGAGCTAAAGAAAGAAAAAGAGAAGTCTTTTTCCTTTTGTGCTGATGATAATCTCTCACTCAAAAACTTTAAGAATTCCCAATTCCGGAGCTGTAGGAAGAAAACAGTTCGGATGCCCACAGTTTGGCTGACCCTATGCTTTTCGATAGCAAGAATTTGAATTGTTTTGGCAGATGTGTGTATGAATTACGCAGTGTGTATTCCTGCTGTAGCCGCTGTTCAAACTGCTCATCGGACTGCTGAGCACTGCCGGTTCCCCCGGCGCACCTCGCCGCTGCAGGGCTGGCTGCGCGGGACGGCACGCGCCGGGCTCAAACCTCGCCCGCCGGAACCCCGACCTCTCTTCGCACATTTCTGCTTCAATTTGTGGCAGTAATTTTTCTAGACTTGGTCGTGAACCATTTAGGCTTTTTATGCCGAATGCCTGCCGTCTTTGTCGTGGTTATTTTACGTGAATGCAATCATCCCGGAGAAACAGCTTTTCAGCATGTTTTTTCGAGCGCTGCTTGCTTCACAATGCCGGGCCGTTGAGCTGTAATCTGTACAAGGAAAAAATACGGCGTAGGGGGTGAAATCGGATCCTGTAGGCAGATTGCTTTCCCCACCTGTGCCTTTTGTGCTTCTCTTTTGCTTGTTTTCAGCTGCGAGGCTCCGGAGTTACAGATCTCCTGATGTTTTTTGCAGCAGCTTGTTGTAACCAGCGGTACGTGCTCTCGTTGGCAGAACTCGGGTTCCTTCCCTGTCGCTGTGCTGTGGAAGCAGAAGGTGCCTCTTATCCCATTAGTTATCCCCAGACAGCTTTTCCTCCTCGGAGAGATAAATATCATAGAGGGTTACGGGACGGTGGTAGGCACAGACCGTGCCGAGGCAGCTGTCACGGTCACTGTGAGCTCAAACTCTCCGCTTCTGTGGCCAGAGGTTATCTGATGGTGATAAATAGTGTACAGAGTACAGTGTGTGCTGGGAAAAGGATGGTTTTCCTCTGTCCCTCTTAATTCCCTCCCACAAATCACCCCCTATTTAAATATTTTCATGTAGCTGTATGGATTTGTGGCGGCGAGGATGCTTGCAGTGCAGGTGGAGAGAAGCTTTAAATGCAGTATTATGTGAGTGCCGCAGTCCCCAGAACTGCACATTTATGGTTTAGGACCTCTCCTTCTGAAACGCGCACCCGTATTCCAGCACAGGTCTTCAGGAATGACCCTTTCACGGTATGAAAGCCAAAAAATAAAAGATTTCATGGTTTTCTGGATTTCCCAAGGTATCGAGGATGGGTTTCAACTTGGGTTCTGCAGGGACAGGAGTTGCTCCTGACCGTACCAGTTGGCACCAGTTGTGGAGAAAGGGCTCTCTGAGCTGTTTTCATGCTGGGAAATAAAGTAAATAGCTAAACGTATACGGCACCAAAGGCGTCCACTAGGATTGTAGCACTTACTGCAGCTGAGACAGCAAAAGGGTTTCAATCTGAATGGCTCTTTCCCAAACAAGCCGTCTGGCAGCTCGCCGCGGGATGTGGACTGGAAATGAGGGAGGAAAGGGAACAAACCTGCAACAAGCTCTCCTCCATTTAGTAAACCAGCGTCCGTTGTCTGGCTGTCCTGTCCCCTCGAGGCCACGGTTTCCGCACCGTGTCCCCTGGAAGGGCAGTGGGTACCCGGGGGTGCCATCCCCACCGCCACCGCCGCACCTTTGGGACCTTCTGGGACATCCCATCCAGCAGCAAACACCAGCCAAAGCCTGTGAGGAGCGCCCAGGTGTTCACAGCCGCCGCTCTTGCAGTACTTTACTTCTTCTCTTTAAAATGCACTTTGGATTTTTTACATCAGACTTAAAACAGTAATAGTAGGAAAGAACTGAAATAGTCCTGGAATAAAATTACCATCAGCGGCAGCTGCATGGGCCAATTAAACTTTAACATTTCACAGGTGTTGTCAGGAAATGCATATCATCTCCTCAGACAAATTAGCTTGCTTCTGAATTCCTGGGACTTTCATCCAAAAGCACATTTTTAAGCCTTGAAATTGGAAGAAAAATACGAAAGCCTCTGAAATGCAAACACATCGAGCATCTGACGTGCCATGACACTGGAAGCATTCTCCAAGCTACAAACCCGGCATCTATTGTAGTCTTTTATTTTCTCCCCCATCCCTTCCACCTGCACGGCTAAGTCAGGTGTTAAAATCACCCGGGAACAGCAGGAATAATAAGGTCTGTCTGCGTGGAAATGGTCTTGGATTCAGGATGGAGATGTCTCAGCTGCGCTGCTGTTTCTCCTGCAAAGCGGAGGCGGCAGGACTCACAGCACACCCTCCCTCTATATACGTAGGTAGGTTATAATTGCAGTTGGGAGCCTTGTGGTTTTTCCAGGTACAAGTCTTGATTTTTAAGTAGTTAGAGTTTGCTGTGTCGCCTGTAGAACAGCTGCCCTCGCAGCTGATAGAGGCAGCGGCCGTTGCCAGAGGCGCAGGGCCGTGGGGAAGGGTGTCCGACGGCCCCAGGTAACCCTCCCATCCGGCTCTGGGGTTTTGTCACCCGGGGATTAGAGCTCTCCGGACCCAGCCCGAGGCAAAGAAACAGGAACAGTAAGAGGAATGAGTGAAGAGAAGCCCAAAAAAGCTGGTTTTCCTCCCTCCCATTCCGGTCTTTCGGCAGCGGAGGAGACGCAGAAGAAAGAGGCGTTCTCCTGATGTTTGCTTGTTGAGGGCTGGTCTGTAGCTGGCCCGTCGGTGGGCAGGCGGCTCCTCGGGGCGGTTCCCTTTCTCCCGTGTTATTTGGCCGCCGTGTTGTCTCCCACCCTCCGGCTGGCGGCCGACGGAGCCTGTGGGGCAGGTTTGGGGGAGCAGCATCCCCTCTGCTCGTGCGCCTGCGCTGCGGTGGGGTGGGTGGTGGCACAGGCACCGAGGAGCTCTTCAGCCATCTGGAGGAGGGTGATGGAGACCGTTGTTTCTTCAGGGAAGTCTCCAGCCTGAAAGCCAGCGTCTTCCGAGGTGAGGTGGCTGCCCTAATCTCATCAGGCTTTCATGGGAAGCGTATCGTCAAAAGCTCGTCCTTTGCCACATTTTCAGTCTTCATCGTAGAACGTGGCAATACTATTCTGGGAGAAGATCTCAATAAGTCCTAATATCAGGAAAACGGTGCTGCTGCTCCCGAACGCTCCCAGCCAGCCCTGCCCTTGGACACCGCTGGGCAGTAGCTGTGCTTGCCTTGGCAAGAGCTCGCCCGGCAAACGTTTAGCGTGGCGTCTGGAGAAATTTAGGCGAGATTGCGAAGATTTGGAAAGTCACAATCCGGAGAACAGAGAGGGTTTTCCATGATGTTAACTGTAACGGACGCTTCCAGCCCTTCGGGGCTGCAGTGTTAACGTGCAGAGGGCTAACGAGCAGCGTGCCCGGCAGTTCTTGTTTGCATGGTGTGTAAATGCGGGAGCGCTGACACAGACTCCTGGCTTTCCTCCTGTATGTGCCGGCCAGGATGTGACTATGGAGAGAGTATTTGTATCGTTAATAAATGTATTTAATTTTGATGACTGATGTTGTGCAGCGGCTACTCTTTACTTAACGTAGCAGCAATGCTTATTTGCAATTAACGGCTTGGAAGAAAGATGATGTAACCTGCTGTTGTGCCAGAAAAGGCAATATACAGGTCAACAAGTAAAGGTAGACTTGATGTAAGCCCTCATACTGAGTATTTTCACCTTTAAAACTCCCAACTGTGAAAAAGTAAAGGAAAAAGGCTTTTCTTGCATCCTCTTTGCAAATCAGGGGGACAGAAAGCGGGACTGCAGTCCCCCCCGGGCAGCCCTGGCTTGCCCAAATGTCCCTGCGAACTCGTGCTGTCTCATTTCTGTGTTACCCGGGCTCCCTCGTTTCTCCGTTCGTGCGTACTGGTGGCATCCGTCTGGTGTGATCCCACACCGCTCGCAGCCCGCCCGCTCCTCGCCTGCCAACGGCCAGGAGGCGCCGCGCAGTTCGCATTTAAACTGCAATCATCAATTAGCTGATAATCACTATTGGTGAAATTATATGTGCCGGTTTTAAGACAGTACAGTGACTAGAAATGTAGCCATTTGTCATGAGTATAATGGCCTTTTTATGTGCACAAATTTTTAAACACAATTTCATAAAGAGGCTGCCACAGTACATGATTTACTGGGGCAGTAAAAATAAAGACATTACCCGAAGAGTATGTGATCTCTGCGCATCGAAATCCTTGAAGTTAATAGAAGCCTTGATTAGCTCCAGTGCATTTAAAACTTTTTCTAATCGCTATTTGTTCCGCATTTCATTTTCTAGAAGGTGGTGAACCTCCCTTATTATTGCTTTGCTTATTTCACAAGTTACCTGCAAAAATCCTGAACGTTCAAAAGCAAAAAGTAACAGAGCCATGAAGAAATTTTAATCTTTGGCAGATGGTGTGGAGCGCTGGTTCAGATTTTCCTCTGGCAGTAAATGGGAAAAGGGCCCACACTACACGGCTGTTAGAAACAGGCCATGTTTAAAATGAATGGATTAATTGGGCAAGTAATGATGTATAGAACAGCTCTGTGCTAGCACGGGAACACTTGCGAATTTATTGCAAAAATTCACCCAAGCCTTAGCATCTATTTTACGTTCACAGGGGTGATGGGAGAGTATGAGCCGAAAATAGAAGTGCAGTTCCCAGAAACGGTTCCATCTGCGAAAGGAACAACAGTGAAACTGGAGTGCTTTGCCTTGGGGAAGTAAGTTTTGATCCATTATTATTATTCCTCCAGCTTCTCGCTCTCACAGTGCTGTACTGTGGAGTTTGCACGACTTGCTAGTCCTTCACTCTCCTCAGCAGGAGCGACTTATTTCAAGCATTCATACCAGACGAGGGACTTGGGGAGCAGGGGCTTTGCTCACCAAAAATGTAAACTCCCAAGGAAGAGAGAAGACCTAAGTTATTTTGTAAAGATGTGCTTGTGCATCTCCTGTTCTGAGCNAGACCTAACTTATTTTGTAAAGATGTGCTTGTGCATCTCCTGTTCTGAGCTCGCATGAGACACTTAAAACGCGTCTCTTGTTGCTTGTTTCACTGGCAACGCTTCCAAAATAAAATGTGGGACTTGTAGGAAAATGGGTGTATTGTCACAGCAGAACCCAAAATTCAACTTTGTCAAAACAGCATTTTTATAATATACGGTCTCCTGCTTTTAAGGCTATGTGAGCGGTACACCACTGGCATACTTATGTATATTTATATTACATACAAGCCACCCGTAGTAAAATTGCTCCAGATCCTGTGCCGGACTCTTCAGACTGACCACATCTTCATCATCCTCAAACATAAAACAGTGCTAAGTTGATCAGACCAGAGCTTATCAGGACAAGACACATAGCTTTTTCTACGAGTCTTATCGTGCTTCATTTTTCTTATTTAGCCCAGTTCCTACGATTAGCTGGAGGAGAGCAGATGGGAAACAGATACCCAGAAAAGCCAGGAGACACAGATCGAGTGGACTTCTTGAAATCCCAAATTTTCAGCAAGAAGACTCTGGACTCTATGAGTGTGTAGCTGAAAATGTGAGAGGGAAAAATGTGGCACGAGGACAACTGACATTTTATGGTAAGTGGTCTGCTTGCTTTCAGGAGGGGTTGTTTTATCAAGTGCATTATGCAATAAATAGTGGGAAAGTAATTTTCAACAGTATTTTTAAAACTACTTTCTTTTACAAACCGCTCATCTCAAAAAGGGTGTAATTTGCAATAAAACCTGTCTGAATGGTGCATATTAATTGAGAATCAGAGCAGCTGGAACAAAAGCGCATCGCTGGAAGGACATTGGCACGGTAACGTGCAGAAAACACTCACAAACAGCTCGTTTGCCTTCCTGTGGCTGTGAGGGTAAAGCAGGTATTCTGGTGGAGCATCGTGGTGGTTACAACTTGGGATTTATTACGTATGTCTTGCCCCAGCTTGGGTTAATTGCTTATAACCAATTAAGGACTGCTTTCAAGAGGGGTCGGTGGTTGCCCAGCCTGGAAAGCTGGGGTTTAACCCTGTTGGAGCTGGCAGAGTCCTCTCACCCGAAGACGTTACACACCCGCTTTTCTTAGACTTGCATCACAGCCGTCGTTGCGGGCACAATATAAATGTGACAGTTCAGCTTCATAGGCCTTCTGTGTTAAGTAGAAGACGCGTTGGTACCTCTAGTCCTGGTACGAGTGTCTGCTCACCCCCAAACATCTGCTGGAAACAGCCCCGTCTTGCAAAGCTAATTCAGTGCTTCTAGGAGATGAACCAGGCTTGCAGGGGGAAAGTTCTGAGTTACTGGGGTTTTACCTGCGTAGAGACGAATGAGAGTCACAGAGAGGGTTTTTAGGGGTACGAATGGGCTGTTGGTTTGGTACTCAGTTTCTCTTTGATATTTTTTGGAGGGGAGAAGGCTGCAGGTTACATACCCCGCACGCCGGTGTGCGGAGACCTCCCCACCATCATGAAAATCTTTGCTTTGTTGCTGCCCTGTTTATCATCTTCAGGAGCATAATAGAGTGTCGTTCTTCATCGAGCATGTGGAGAGAAGTTCAGTGTTTTTCCCCCAAATGCTCCCGAGGGCCCAGCTTCTGTCAGCAGGGAAGATTGGGTTGAACTCCAAAGATGAGAAGAATGTTTTTGATTTATAGTAATTTTGCCACAGAAAAAGAGTTTAGGAACTAACCCTCCTGGCAAAATGGGATTGAATTTGGTGAGTAACGTAATTTTTTTTTTAAGGGCTTATATAGGGATGTTTTAAAATTGGAAATATTTCTAAAAGACATTTTGTTTAGAAATCAGAACTTTTGGGGCTTCCATTTTAAATGAATATTTCTTTTAAAATTGAGTAAAATACAAAAATGAAAAAACATTAAAAAGGAGTGAAATAGCAAGACCGAAGTGAAATCTTTCATGTTAAAATGAAGTCTTCTCATGGAAAGAATCTGGGGTTAATTCAAACTGGGGTTTTTTTAATTAAAAGATTGGAAGATTTTTTTTTCTGTTCATCAAACAATGCATGTTTCTCCTGATTCTTCCCATGTGGACAGTAAATGAAAAGACTCATCATTTGCGCGGTTTTGCTCAACCCACGGCCAAACCTGCCTTCCTTGCAAAGCAGTAAATTCAGCCTTTGGTATACTCCTACCATTGCATATATTAAATTATAATCTAATTACGGTAATGAATTTACCAGCCTGGATGCCATTCCTGGAGGACTGCAGATCCTACACAAAAGCTGCCACCATGGCTAGTGCTGGTTTTCACGCTCAAGATGGCATTTGAGCAAAGAAGCTCAAGATTTTATGCGAAGAGGAGTGTCCTCCTCTCTCTTTCTGGTGCTGGGAACTATCTTTACATCCGCTTTTCTTCCCGCGAGCAGAGGAGTTCCCGATGGAGAGGTGTTAGCCAGCCGCCTCTGCTAGTTACTGGTTTTAACGACAATTGAGTGAAATACTGTCCTTGTCTTGAAGATGATGAGTTACTAGTTTATAAGTATTCCGTTTTCAAGGATAGCTTGTCTTTGGCAGACATTTAGCACTGAAAACAGATCTATTTTTAAAAAAAACCTGCTTTCTGTAAGCTGGGCTCTGAAGCTTCACGTGGCGGTGAATTTTTTTGGGGGGGAAAGTAACTTACTGTAAACTTTTTATGTGAATAGCCAAAACTGAAAGAAAGTAATTTTCCTTAATCATTTTTCTTTTTAAAGCTGAAAAGTGTTACATCGTTATTGAAATACAACTGTGGTGCTGCCAGAGCTTTTCAAGTACCTTGTGGCAGGTCGGGGCTGGCTCCCGGAGAAGGGAGCGCTCCGGAGGATGGGATACGGGCAGGCGGACGTGCCGCCTGCGCGCAGTGACGTGCTCTGTCGCGACATGTGCCGTGGAGATCGCAATCTGGCTCTGACGGCATGGCTCCTTTAAACCCAGTTATCTGCCTCTCTGCATAGTATAAAATTAAAAAAAAAAAGGGGGGGAAGAAAAAGAAAATGAAATTCAAATTTGGCTGCTCTCTGTAGATAACCCAGCGTTGCCTCCGCTGTCGGCTTCTTTCAGTGCTCCTGGAAGTTGTCAGGGAAGGTTGACTTTTGTTGTATTTCATTCTTGTATCAATGTTTATTTTTTCCTCTGTTAGCATATCAGTGACACTGAAGTTGTTTGACATTCTCGTTGCAGCAGGAAAGGTTAATTAAACATGCGAGATCTGTTCTTCCTCCATTTTCTGTGCTTTGAGCCCCTGCAACAGGCAGTGGTTTATTGCTCTCCAAAAGCATTTGTTCTGAGTGCTGTGTGTCCTACTTGATAGATAGACCTACACGACAGGAAACATGTTAATGTTAATGCAATTACAGTGATTTATACCCGTTTCCTTGACTATTATGGCTCTGAACGACGTATCACTTGTTTTCTTGCCGTAAGTCTCTCTTTCTGTCTGCCGTTCCTAACCAGATACCACGTGCCTCAAATCACCTCCCGAGAACTAGCAAATTAAACTGCAAAACCTCTTTCCCACCCTCATTTACCAGCCGTAAATGCACGTCGCACGGCGTTCCCGACTTCGCAGCCCGTTCCCCGCAGAGCAGCTGTGTCCCCGTGCCTGAGGCAGGTGAGGTCCCCGGCGTCGGCACGGCCAGAGCCACCTCGCTGCCGCGGCGCTGGCAGCACCGGGTGCCCGCTTTCCCTTTGAGCTCGGCAGCGAGGGGTCCGCCACGCCGCCAGCTGTGTGTTTTGATCCGCAGCATTTCGGAAGCGCTCCCATTGACCTGATTCTATTTTTAATCTGGCTGCTCATAAATTTTACATTTGATAACCCTCCGCGAGGCGAAGATTTATATCCTGAGCAAGAAGCAATGCCAACAATTATTTTTTTTGGCAGAAGCACAGTAAACAGGTTACCTTAGCTGGCTAATTTAAGAAGAAATTGCCTTTTCATCCGTATAAGCAGCGTTAAGGAGATACTTATTTATTATCATTGTGGACATTGTTTCATTCATGTTGAGTTTAGACCCATTTCAGTCAGATCTTCCTTTGTCAGACAGACAGTCGCCACCCAAAGGTTGTCGTGGGTGTAGGGCAAGAGGCAACGGGCAGATGCACAAGCACAACAAACTCCTAAGGCGTTGTTGTGACCGCTCATCCCAGTGATCAACACCTTTCCCACGGCGGACAAGAGCCTCACTGCCCCTCTACAGCTTCGCTAACGCGCCTTGGCCAGGTTCTTCCTGCTGACCGTCATCAAAGGTCTCCGTACCACCACACCGGCGTATCGCTCACCTGGATTTTTCTAAAATATGAGTGTGTTTCTTTATGCAAAATGTGAAATGAGGTGGCTGTCCCAGTGCTTGCTCCTTGGGCTCTGCTTCAGTGTGCGTTTACGCTTTCCCGTACTGACTCTGATGAGACAAAGCAGCATCTTGATATCCCCCACCCCAACAACAAGTATAGTCTGAATAACAGCAAACAGGAGGAATAGCTGGCGGTCGAGGTGATCCAAGGATAAGCATGGTCTATGGGGCTGGTAACGGCAGCGTTAAGAAAGCAGCATGGGGGGAGGACAGGCACCCCGGGACAGGCAGCGTGCTGGGGGCTGAGGGGCTGCACCACCACCGGGAACGTTTGTCTGCCAGAATTATAACCAAAACTACGCGATTTGGCATTGGGCTTTCTGGTCAGATCAACACTGTCTTACACATCCTGGAAGAGAGGGAAAATATCCGAGTACCGAAACGGCTCGGTTTCAGCCAGTGTGGATGCAGGTGCTGACTCAGCATCGCCTGTGTCATAGAATCACAGAATGGTTTGGGTTGGAAGGGACCTTAAAGTTATCATCTCGTTCCACCCCCCTGCCCTGGGCAGGGACACCTCCCCCCAGCCCAGGTTGCTCCAAGCCCCGTCCAACCTGGCCTTGAACACCTCCAGGGATGGGGCAGCCACAGCTTCTCGGGGCAACCTGCCCCAGGGGCTCACCACCCGCACAGGAGAGAATTCCTTCCTCGTATCTCATCTCAATCTCCCCTCTTCCAGTTTGAAGCCATTCCCCCTCGTCTCTCTGGTGTCCTCCAGTATCTCTCACCTGAGCTCATCCGCTCCCTGCCCAACGCCTCGCTGGCAAGCCAAGGCGAGGAGGGAAAAATTCCAGTTAAAATGGTTTCTAAAAGTGTCAGCACAGCAGCATCCGCATTAACAGAGAGACAGACTTATTTG
This sequence comes from Himantopus leucocephalus, assembly GCA_003993805.1. Taxonomy (NCBI): domain Eukaryota; kingdom Metazoa; phylum Chordata; class Aves; order Charadriiformes; family Recurvirostridae; genus Himantopus; species Himantopus leucocephalus. The sequence goes on along the minus strand of RSEF01000012.1, from coordinate 22,341,850 downwards.
TAACTAATTACAGTTGTTTGCGGCATTTTGTAAGACATTCAGCAGAAGCCATTTAATTGGCTGGACTGCTTTTCAGATTAAATACTTCTCAAATCAAAGTCCCACCAGGAATTTATGCGGCTCCTTAATTTTGCAGAGAAAAGAGTCCCCCTTTCATCAGCAGGCCTGTGTTTTATTTGTGCGAAAGCTACTTTACGCCACTCTATAAAACAACCTCAAACGTAAATCATGTTACGCTCTTCATTATGGTGGAGGTCTAAAAAGGAAATTTGCATAAGTGAAAATCCGGGAGTTGCATGTCTCTGCTCCATTTAGGCCCCAGATCACAAATAATTTGCTAAAAATTCAAAACCACTTGAAATAAAATGAGTTTCTGGGCTGATAAAAATACAAGAAAATGCACATAAATAGGACAAATATGTATTACTATTAATTATCGTTTACATGCCTCACTAGAAAACCCAGTTTGCTACCTGTTGCGCAGATAAATTACTGATTGATTTCTCACCTTCAAGCCTCTCCTTGCCCGTTTTATTTAAAGTTCTCGAATCTTGTGTTGTTTGAGAATATTGCACCAGTTTAACTCTTGGTTAACCACCACTTAAGCACTTGGCAGCAGCCAAATCCGTCCTTCCAGAGAGGGGCGTTTTGGCTTGGGAGCAATGGTCGCAGTGCCCGCTCCCGGCTGGTTACACTTGCCCTGGGGAACGTCACTGCTCGGAGGGAGGATGTCTTGGCCCCTGCCAGGGGAATAGGTATTTTCTCAGACTTTAGGGCAGGAGGGTGTAATTCTGGAGTTTTGAATAATTGGCTGCCCAAGGGAAGTCTTGCACCCAGAACGGGTTTCTACGCAGGCAGCAGGAATGTTTCTCTTCCACTTCTCCTTTTCCAAGGGATTGCTGGAAACCTGCTTATAGAGAAATCAGTTTTTAGGAGATTCGGAAAAAGTGCTCAAATTATTATAAGTTTGCCTTGGAAAAGTAGCTCTCCAGCAGGGGAAGCAAAGATAGAAATAGGTATGAGAAATGAAGTGTGAAGGCTACTCAGAGCCCCTCGCGTCTTCCTCGCTCCCCTGGGTAACTGCAGTCTCGAGCACCAGGGATAAAAAATAACTAAATCCCCAAGGACTGCTCTTTATGAACGTGCCTGTAATAACCTGCAGTCCTTTGGTGCCTGGCGTAACTGCGGAGAAAGTCATGGAATGGTGCAGAATAGCTTATGGAAGAGGAGATAAATAAGAGGTAAGGACAATTTAAGAAGCTTTTATCATCTGGGTTAACTCCTTGAAATTTTCCTCTGTTTCTCCTCCTGTGATATTTAATATTTTAGTGCCAAGCAGAACGGCCAGGCTGGTCCATTGTGGTCAGTCTTCTAGAGAGGCAGAACGGAAACATCCTGCCCGAGTGGCAGTATCTGGTGAACTTCCCAAAGATGCAGCCAAATGGAGATCCTTTAGGTGCAACATTCAGGCAGATGACTTTGGTGGAGGATTTGCACAGCTTTGAGAGCTGTATAGATTTCAATTAGTCCTTAATTGGCAGTAGAGGTCAGGAGGAAGGGATTAAGAGGAGGAAAGAAAGAGGAGAGGAAAAGTGATAAAGTCTGGTTTCACGTTCCTGTGATCATTGGGAAGGATAACAAATTAGGGACATATGGGGTTTGTTTACAGAAGCTATATCCCCATTTGGACCGGGATGACGCGTGCACTTGTCTGCACAAACCTTATACACTGGCTGCATTCTTTATTTTTAATTACTCATGTATTTTTCCCATCTGTTTTTCTTACTTCTCATGCTTGGCTTTCTGGTCTTTAGACTTTCCTGATCCTGGGCTCAGTCTCAATCTCCTTAGAATAGATATAGTAATGGACAAGTCATTCAGCCATTCATCTGCCATTAATGATGAATTACACAGCCTGCACCAGGTCATCAGCTGCTATAAATTGACTTAGGAACACTGAAATCAATATACACCGACCGAGAATTGGATTCTGTATATGTATTAGTACCTCATTTGCTTTAGCCTTTTTGGTTGTTTTGAACTCGCAGACGACTGGAAAGTCCTACAGATTTATTTCTGGTTTATTTCTCACATCGCTCCCATAATTCTTTGGGGTTTTTTACTCATTTCTGATGCGATGCATCGTCACTGGCTGTGTCATTTCATTTTCAGATGCCTTTTAGGACATGATTTCTGGTCCGGCTTTCCAGTGCCTGCTTTTGCCTTTGGGTTTATTGCAAAGAAGGACAGGCTCATTCTGCATTTTTTGGTCTTAGAGAAGTAAGAGTGTATTTGGGCCGCCTTTCCCAATCACCTGGTTTAAAATGCCCCACTTTGTGTTGGTGAAGACTGGAAAGCGATCAAAGGTAAACAGGTTTTTTTCTGTCTGCTGCCATAATTTTTCTTCTGTCCCCCTGACGAAGAATTCCAGAGAGCTCTCGTCACCTTTGAGGGGGATATTTTTCTTTAAAACTATCCTCATGTAAGAGTCACGCTTATATTTTTAAGCTTTTTCTTCCACTTTACAGATTTAGCATATGAATTTTTCTTGCAACTCGGATGAATTCGTAATTAGCTTCCATGTAATTTTTTTCTTCAGTACAAGATTTTTCCTCTGAGATGTTTCCAACGGAGGCCAGTAACATCTAAATACTCCTAATAGGGCCAAGATATTTCTAAACCCATCATATGAAAGAACTCCTCTTTGCTTAGCACCGCTGAAATGATCCGGAGGACTATTTCTAGAATGCTACTACCAGTCACAAATTAAACCTTGTCATTATCTCGAATAATGTCGCTNCGAGAATACTACTACCAGTCACAAATTAAACCTTGTCATTATCTCGAATAATGTCGCTATATGATGTTGCAGCATGGAGCTGGTTTCATATCCTTATTTGAATTATTTTAATTATCGGGCTTGAAATCTTGTGTCACGTTACCATGTCTTGGTGTGATCCCCAATGGGAGGCTGTCAAATTTCATTATATTATGGCGACTCTCATTTGGTGGCTCAAACATATTTGCTACATGAGCCAACCCTTGTGTATTACTCAAGATTAAGTCAAGAGCGTGCCTGCTATTCTCTGAGATGAACTGTTGAAAGGAGAGGTTGACCTAATTAGAAGAGTCTCCCAAAGAGCAGCAGAGAACGAAGCTCCCGTGAAACAAAGGACTCCTCCGGTTTTCACTGAGATTTATTTCTGACCTATTATGCTCGTTCTGTAGTTGGCTGCATCAAAAATAGCTTTAGGATAGAAAGCTTCACCGGTTAAAATAACTGGCAGGGGTGAAGTGGCGCGCGGGTGCTGCACGAGAGGGAGATGACGAGCGGGGCCGGCAGCTCCGGGTGCTTCCAGCCAGTTTAAATCTCGGCGCCATTCCTTAGGGCAGGAGGTCAGACGTGTAACCTGCCAAGTGCAGCAGAAGACCGGACAGGGAAAGTCTTTTCGCTGCGTTGGGTGAGAATTTTCCTTATTTGAGGAGTCTGCCTGAAATAAGGATGAGCATTGAATTCTCTTTGCTCCTGACAGGAGAGTTTTCTTTTTTTTTATACAGCTTACATGTATATGTTATAGAGCCCACCTGACCTTTCATGGGTTTTCTCGCTTTATAGGTTGCTTTCAGTTGTTTTGTCTGATTATTTTTTTTTTTTGCTTTCATGTGGGAATTCAATAAAACACTCGGTACAGCGAAAAAGGCAAATGAATCCGCATGGTTTTATAGAGCTCTTTTAATGGGATCATAAGACTCTCCTCAAAATTATGAGCTGGATGCTGTTAGAATAGTAAATATGTAAAATCATGAGTAATTTGCAAATGTCCTTGAGCCACTGAACCCGTTGCTGTTGCGCAGGGTGTCTCAGTTCAATGGCATGGTTAAACTTCTTACTCCAGATGACAGCATTGACTTTCATCTTCCTACATTTAAACACTTTCCCTTCTGTATCTTTAGTTACAGATAATAAACAAGCTTAAAATATTACAGGGGCAGGAGGGGCAGTCAGAGAACTAAACACCGCTTCCCTCCCTTTTCAGCTGCTTCTTCTCCTTCTGCATTGTNGCAGTCAGAGAAGTAAACACCGCTTCCCTCCCTTTTCAGCTGCTTCTTCTCCTTCTGCATTGTCATTACCTTCACTTTGCCTTTCTGCTTCTTTGCGAGTCCCTTCGAGTTAAGCTGCTGTGCAAAATTCTCCGGCTTTCTTCTGTGCTTTGTTGTTTGCAGACAGCGTGAGAAGGGAAGTGTGTGGTAGGTGTGGGATTAAGCACACATCTGTCACAGCCTGAACAGAGGTTTAAAAGGCGCTCAGCTCTCTGAAGTGCGTATCCAGCATCACGTCGTGGTAGACCAATATTTTAGGTATCATCATACCAACTGTATGTTGAACTTTACCATTTTGATGTGGTATTTTTCGATTTGTCCTTTCAGACCTTTCTCTGGCCCCTGTCCCTATCCAAAGGAGATACATGAAGTTGTTACGTGTCTTTGAGTAATCTTAATTTATTTTTTTTTATCTGATTACATGGGAAGAAGTATTAACCAGGTTCTTGGAGACCTCTGCTGGTAATATCTTCCTGCAAAGTCTCTCAGATTTTCTTATGTCAAAGCAGGGCAAATGACCATTAAAAACCTGAAGTCATTCTCTGTTTTAATGGGACTTCCCAAAAAGTCCTGTCGCTCTGTCTAGACTGGTAGGGTTTGTGAAGGTAACAGAGGAAAGTCAGAGGTTTTGTATGCTCTCCAAAAACATGTGGCATTTTTAGCGGAATTTTATTTGCATGTGGAGTCTGGCTAAACTTAAGCTGTATTTAAAAAAAACCAAAACCAACAAAATCTGATAAAAACACATGAAACAACTAAAAATGTGATCTCATAGGTGTCTGAAACCTGTCAGTGCCAGTTTTCACCAAATTCTACCAAAACGCATCTCTGTTATCTGCTTTTGGACTTTCTAGGTTTGTTCAATGTCATTAGTACAATCATTGAGCCCAAAGATTTTTCATACACATGGAAGATCTTCCTGTGGCGGTACTCGTAGATATGGCCCTCATCGAAGACAAGGCTGCGAATGTGGACCTGAAGTAGTGCCTGTAACCATGCAGGCCTAAGTTACTGGAAAAACCTTAATTTCAATGCAGAGGTAGTTCTAAATTACAAGTTTTGAAGTTGGATATTAACTTTTAGAGCTTTGAAGCCCGAGTCATGCGGATCCTGAAGAAGGAAATGACTTTATTTGAAGGACCGGGGGTCTCACAATGCCATTTGTTCCACTAGGGCAGCACATGAACTGTTGCTTTGTTTTTGTACGATGATCAGGATTTCTGAAGCTGCTCTCTTTCATA
>RSEF01000012.1:22324044-22336408 GCA_003993805.1 Himantopus leucocephalus | reverse complement strand
AAATATTTTCACAAATTCAGGCACTGGAGTCTTCTAAAAGAGCAGTTTTCCCAAGCATTAGGAAAGAAATTAGTCCTGTGTCGCTCAAACCAGGAGAGCCAGCTTTCTCCCCTCTGCGTGTTTTATTACGTTTGGAGTGGGAACAGACAGGATGGGGGTGCTCTGAAATGTCCCCGCCGGGGAGGCAGTTCCTTGCCATGCCGGTGGGCGCCTCCGTCACGGCTTCGGGAGAGCTGCTGTTAGTGACAGGTGGGACTCAGGGCAGCTCTACGTTCCGAGATCCTCCCTGAAACGAAGGGTCCATGATACAAACCTGAGGGTGGAGAGATCCTTGTGAAGAAGAGGGAACGGCCAAGAGGCCATATGGAGTCTGCGGCCAGAAAATGATCAGCCCGGATTCTTTTTTTTTTTTTTTTTTGTTAGTTTATGATGTTCAGGTGAACTTAGTGTTTCTGCTGGTCTCTAACAGCATCACCGTTCCTCCCACCAACCTGTGTCCCTGTGCAGGCGACCAGGAGCATCCCCTGCCACTGCCGGGGACACAGAGAGCTGCCTAAAGATGGGCGATGGGCAGGAGCCAGGGAAACACCCCCCTCCCACCGCCCAGTCTGCCCAGCCTCTCGCCGGAGGGGCATCACTCGCTCCCGTGATCCCCCTCGATGCAACCACAAACTAAAACGAGTCACCGAAGCATTGCTTTCATGGGAACTGGCATTTTTTTTCCCTGTCGCTTATTGTGAAAGAACATGGCAGCTTAGATTCGATCAAACCCCGATAAAGATTGCACAAACATTAAATTTCCACCCTACGGCCAAGTAGAAAGCCAATAGCTCTTTATGTTTCTATTTTTAAATGGTGAAACTCCTGGGGAGGGAGGGAACACTTTGCTGTACTTATTAAAATTGATAACGGGAGCTCCATATCCTTAGGCTGACAAATGATACCCCGGTCTTTTGTTCCACACGCTAATTTTACTTGCTTCACGCTGGTCACTAGCAGATGGTCTTGTACTTAAATCCCGTTAGTGGCTGATGTGAAGTAAAGGATCATTAAATTATTAACATCTATATTGTTTTCAGTAAACTGCAGAGGATTTTAAGTGTTTCTCTCTGTGCAGGCTAAGATGGCAAGCCGTCTCGCTAACCTGCATTGCCATATATACTCGTGATGCCACTCTTTTAAAGAATATAGTTGGCTGTGATATGCCGCTATGGAGCAAAAGTGCATTTTTTGATTCAAGTTTATCTATTTGAAAGGGATATTAATCTAAATGGTTTGGGTATTAAATCAAAGAGGAGTCAAGGGAAAGTCCTCCAGGTTAAATTGCATTTACAAACTACTGTATTGGTTTTACCATTTAGTATCTAACCTGACATAATTTTAGCTGGTAGACAAATAGAATCATAGAATCATAGAATCGTTAAGGTTGGAAAGGACCTTTCAGATCATCTAGTCCAACCATTAACCTAACCTGACAAAACCACTTCTAAACCATATCCCCAAGTACCACCTCTACCCTTTTTTTAAACACCTCCAGGGATGGTGAATCCACCCCCTCCCTGGGCAGCTTGTTCCAATGTTGGATAACCCTTTCAGTGCAAAAATTTTTCCTAATATCCAACCTAAACCTCGCCTGGCTTAACTTGAACCCATTTCCTCTCATCCTATATAGATTGGAGCATGCAAATTCTTCCCATTACTGCTACTTTTTTTGTGCACCTTGGTATAAAATATGGCACAACTGCTGGGTTTATGTTCCAAGGAGGGATCTCCTTATTTACTTTTTTATTTGTTTCACTGTTTCCTGCAGGGCAGAGTTCAGCTAGAGCAGGGCTCGCTCACCATCACGAACGTCAGCCTGTCGGATGCTGGCATGTATCAGTGTGTCGCAGAAAACAGACACGGCATCATTTTTGCCAGCGCAGAACTAAGCGTCATAGGTAAGTGTACTTTCCTGAATGCTGCAAACCTTCCGAAACGGCAAAGCCATCACCCAAACTGGTTTTGCCGAGTTTCAGCATCTGAAGCAGAAAAATTACGGAGGATCTTTGATAACTTGTTTTTAAGTAAAGCATGAAATGAAAACTTGACAAAGTGGGTAGACAGAGAACAAATATTTTTACATCATCCCATCTTCTCGTATTCATCCAGGTGACTGAGCACGGAGAGCTGGCGAGCTCACTCACCTCTTGCTGGTTAGAAACGTGGTGCGGAGAAACCCGCGTATTGCCCCAGTTCAGAGCATACTGGACGGTAGCTGCCTGCTCGTGGGCTGCAGAGAGTGACTCTCATGGGGAAAAGTTGAAAAACCACGTGTCTCAATAGACCTTTCACCATTCCAATGGCAATCGTAACACTGCCGGCCCAAACCCTCGCCAAGGAAAACAACTTCTGCCCCACCTGTTTTGTGTACACCTACTCTGCTTGTCCCAGTTATCGGGAGAAGCTGCTGTGAATCTAGGTGGTTAGACACCCGGTGGGAGGGGGCGACGATCAGAGAGCCAGGCCCAGTGCCAGCACAGGAGGCAATGGGCACAAACTGAAACACAGGAAACGCCATTTAAATGTAAGGAAAACTTTTTTACCATGAGGGTAGTCGAACGCTAGCACAGGTTGCCCAGAGAGATTGTTGCATCTCCATCTTTGGAGATGCTCAACGCCCAACTGGACATGGCTGCAACCCGCTGTAGCTGCCCCTGCTTGAGCAGGGGTGGGACGCGACCATCTCCGGAGGTCCCTCCAGCCTCGGCTGTCCTGGAGTCTGTACCCCACTCGCAAACACGGCTGTTGTACAAGTGGCAGGCCTGGGAACCGGTACGTCAGCATAGATATTGTAGTTTCAATGGGTTAAATAGAATTCTTGATTACAAAATAGTGGCTTGGTTGTTTTCAAAGCGGATGTTCAATAGCAGCATTCCCCGCTTTATCCTGAAGAACAAAGCATGAGGTCTTTTCTGATTATGGCATTTTCAATATTGGTCATTTTTTATCAGCGGCGATAGATGCCTGCATAGAAAAAAAATTCATTTGAAGGATTGTCATTGTTGCTGTTCAAGAAAAATACAATAATGCTCAATAAATTAGACTTCACGGTGCTAAGATTTATTGGATGTGTTCCTGCGTGAAAGAAATCGAAATAAACCCACTGATGCTTTTCCTGTCTATGCAAAACCCTGGTAAAAACGAGCCTTTGGGAGGAGGGCAGATCTCCGAAGACAGAGGTTTAGCCCTTGTTGGGTACCTCCAGTGCCTCCCCGTACCTGGCAGCCCCGCAGCACCCAGGGGCCGACCTCGTGTCTGCACAAAAAGCAAAGACCTTGGAGATCCTGCTCTTACAGACCTGCCAGATAACTCGCGTTTGGCTGACTTCTCGTTTGGCTTATGCAATCTTGCTTCTCAATGTCACATGAAAAGTACCAGAATGGTGTGCTGCGGATTAATTTCCATGGATCTGTGATTTAATTTGGCATATTTTTAAAGAAAAACAGCATGTTTTCCTTTTCACTAGAGTTTTCAACGGAGGTCAATGATCTGAGCTCACTGAGAAATGTTAGCGTTTAAACAGATCTTTCTGAGTATAAAAATGGTTATTTTAAAAGGTCCTGAAGTTAAGCACTTGAAGTGATTAAACACCACTAATAGCAAGCGAGACTTACAACAAAATTAAGTGAAAAAGAGAAACAGAAAATTACAGACAGAGCTTTTCTCAGAGTGATTCCTCTCTATTATTGTTGCCAATTATACTGCCTGGAGTCTTCAGCTAAAACTGGGATCCTGTTGTGCTGGGCATTGTAAAAACGTATAGTAAGATGTAGTCATTGCCTTAAAGAGTTTTCAGGCTAACTGTTTAAAAACTTAGAAAAATTACAAAAACGAATGATGGGCTTAAAGTGAAAAAAAAAAAAGTAATTAAAATCCTCATTTTACAAGCAAGGTGTGAAGAAATTAAATGCATTACCGCTAAAGTGGCACAGGGAAGCTGTGGTAGCGCTGAGAACTGAGCCCAGAGTTTCTACACGTCAGATGACAACGGTTTGAACATCACTGAGTAAACCCCGTACCGGGAAACACCTCTACCTCACACAGGACCAAGAAGGAAATAGCAAATGACTTGCAAAAAAAACCAGTCTAAACTCTTGCTTACAGAGACAGAAATAAGAGGATCATTCAGAAATCTATTTTGCCCATAAATTTTGGAGAATCATCTGTGAAATTATTTCCAGAAATTATACTGTATTAATTATGACAATATGATATAAATAATAATCCGTCTGGTTCTGAGTGAGCTGGTGGGAAGTCGTCCTCAGGATGCCACCTTTAATTTTGAAATGTTTTCTATAGCCAGTGTTGGGTTTCAGATGGCTCTTTTATAGTCTGTAATAACACACAAGTTTTCCTCTATGCTAAAATGGAGTCGGCCGTCTATGATGAGACACAGAAGACAAGACAGCTCAGAGATTAGTGAGCTCTGATTCATGGAAGTGGAAGACGAGATCTATTCGATCGTAAAGCCCATCCCATTATCAGTGGAGGATTAGGTTTTATTCAGCTCTTTGGCAGCAGGAACGATATCCGTAAGAATCGAGGCAGACGAGGTGCCCTAAGAAAAATGAATTTGCTTTCTGCATCACACGGCAAGTTTTTTGTCTCCCAGCTGCTTCAGGTGAGCTTTAGATCATTTTATGGAGCATCAAGCAGATGCGATGCACGGTGATCTAAACTCTCACCTCCCGGAGTGCAGCTGGAAAGTAAGTGGAGGAAAACGCTGCAGTCTCGGGGGATACGGGGACGGGGCAGGAGGGGCAGGGTGCGGGCACACAGCTCGCAGAGGGGGCTGGGCAGAGTTTGCTGCCACTGATCGGTCAGAAAGTCAACAAAGACGTCACGGGCAGGGCAGGAGTTGTTCATAAAACCCTTAAGCCGCCTCACCTATTTGCTTTGAGCTTTCTGTGTTGAAAAAAATTAATTGTCCCACTTGATATAAATAAAACCTTCAGGTCGTCTTTGGGGAGTTCACCACCAGAGTCAGTCTAGAGGCCGCCGCCTCAAAGCTCTGCCTGTCATCGGGTCCCATCAAATAAATCATTAAAAATCCGTCGCGGCAGGAATCGGAAGCCAAACAATCTCCCGCCTCCCCGGCCTGCCTTACAGCCGGGCTGCAGACTGTCTGCAGGGCTTTGCTGGTTGCTGCCATGNCACCAGAGTCAGTCTAGAGGCCGCCGCCTCAAAGCTCTGCCTCTCATCGGGTCCCATCAAATAAATCATTAAAAATCCTTTGAGGCAGGAATCGGAAGCCAAACAATCTCCCGCCTCCCCGGCCTGCCTTACAGCCGGGCTGCAGACTGTCTGCAGGGCTTTGCTGGTTGCTGCCATGAGTATCTGACTGTTTTTCACGAAATAGAAGACTGTGTCCTGGAGGGACTGACGAAGGTGACTCGAGAATACCTCTTACCCTGGTGCCTACTTCAGTCTTGCCGTGTTCTGCTTGGTTCAGGACCTGGCTGCGTCAAGGACTCCCACCTTTATAGCATTAAAATAAAAGACCCGGTTTATGCAACAGTTACGAATATAAAGCATAAAAATGTCAACTTTTCTGGAAATAGTAATATTTCTGATTATGTGAGTTCAGTGTTTGCGAGTATTTTCCTGTGTGCTGTTGCTCTGCACGTTGCAATGTTCGCCAAAATGATGATCACGCTGGCACGACACAAAAATGGAACTACGTTATACGGTTCGTGCAGGCGTCGTTCTTGGGGGCGCCGCCCCGAATAAGATGTGCGGGTTTCTGCTGCCTGCCGAGGTTACTGCTTTCTGAGGTTTGTAGCTGAACACGCATTTCTAAACAAGTAAAGAGCTGAAGCGTTCAAGTGTCTTTTTGCCCCATCCGTACGTGCACATAGTTCATAAAGTCAAATCATTGAGGAACTGCAGGTGAGAAACAGCCCTGGAATATTGTAATGTTCAATAGAACCTGGCTTTGGTTTTTCCAGAGGCAATTCTGATCTGTGTTTATTTTTTTTTTTTCTTTCAGCCGTCGGTCCAGACTTTTCCAAAACACTCTTGAAAAAGTTAACTCTTGTTAAAGTGGGTGGTGAAGTAATCATCGAGTGTAAGCCGAAAGCTTCCCCCAGACCTACTTATTCTTGGAAGAAAGGAAAAGACATCCTAAGAGAAAATGAGAGGTAATGTCTTAAAGTAACCATTTCTTTCATTAGCTTGCTCCAACCCAGGGGCTTTCAGCAATGAAAGCTAAATTTGTCATTAATAGCTTCCCAAAATTGACTTGCAAATAAATGTGAAAACAGGTAGTGTTCAGTCTCAGGGAGCTGGGGGTGAGATTTCTGTTCCCGTTGTGTTCGTCCCAGTCTCTGTGTGCTATTAAAGCATCCCTGCCAAGAAGCTGATAAAGATGCATTCTAAAAAGCAAATGTTTTGCCTCTGCATTGCTCTAAATAGCCATTGTTTTTCAAAATATTTCCCAGGAGATAAAACCCTCCACTGCAAATTACACTGCTCTGGTACATTACTCAGTGTCCCACAAACAGGAATTATTCGGGGTCAGTAATTAATTTGGCAGTCCTAACGCCTGACTTGGAGACAGCTTTTTCCAGACTTCTCTTTATTTTTAGTTCAAAAGGGAGAGTATTAGTAGGAAGTAGGCACCTACCTTTCAAATTGGCATGCGTGGGTTTGCAGTGAATTGTTGTTGACTGTGTAGAGGTGTGGTTGTGTTACCGGTCCCGCCTGCGCGGCGCCTGAGAGCGGGACACGGAGAGCTGTCCTTGACAGCCCTCCAAAATACAATGCGCCACTTGGATTGATGGGCAAAATCCTGTCCTATTAGTAAAGGCCAAAAAGCCAGAAATTACAAGAAATTGTTATTTTTAAAAGCCTAAACCCGTTAGAGCTGTGCTTTTATCTTGGAAAGTCTAGTCTTGCTCCATCCAACCTGCCTGCCTGTAACGGATGTTGAAATATGTACTGTGGGGATGTATGCGAGTATGTGAAAAGCTTAGTTCATTTAGAGCCAGATGAGAAAAAAATAAACAACCTATTTCTGACTTATTTAGCTCCTTTTACTTGGTCTTTACAAAGCTATTGTCTATGGACCGTTCGACTTCACCTCCTGGGATAAAGAGTTGGGTGATCAGTTACACAGAGGTTCCTCTAGCAGCCAGGGAGCAAAGCTGTGCGAGGTCAAAGTTCTAATAGATAAAGGTATATTGATTTTTAAAACAGAAATAACTTGCTCTTCTGGTGAAGACTGCACAAAGGATGGGACGTATTAAATACTGGAAGTTTTGGAGCATCAGCCCCATGAGGTCCCATCCGTCTCCCCGTCCTCGCTGGCACAGTCTGTAGGTGAAATGCGCTGTTTTCTCCGACGCTGTGCTGGCAGGCATGGCACAGTTCTTTCTCCTCATTTTAATTTAAGAGCGAGCGAGGAAGCATTAGTTTATTTCAGCAAGGGCTTAGGAAGGGAAAGAAATGTGAGCGCTGTGTTTCTTGCCTGGTCGCTGCTGTGCAACGCTGACAACAAAGTGATTTATTTTTTTTTAGCGCTACTCTCTCATCTGCAAACCTACCTAAAATTTGGGTGCTGTAATACAGCAGAAATCCCTGGATCCTGATTTCCCAAGGGAGCATGGCTCACGTACTGGTAGCGGAAGGCTCGGTGGTAGCTCGGGTTGCCGGTGTGTTTACTTCCAAATAACTTTTGAACTGGTTATTTGAACTGGCTGTAGACGTTTCAGCTGCTTTCCACCAGGGTTAGGAGAGGAAGTGATATACCTCAAAAATAGCGGGTTTCTTCAAAGCTTTATGAAAAACAGGCAGCTGGGAAAAGGAGGCGCTATTATTTCCTCCCGGTGAAACCCTGTCACCTGAAGTCACGCCACAGTAGACATGAGGGGTCCACAGCAGAGCAGCCCTGAAGGGTGCACACCTCTGTGTGAGTAGTGTGAGGCTGTACCTACAGCGGTTTCCTGACCGACCTTCTCCTGAGGCACATGGGCACGAGGCAGGTGTAATCGTAAAAACTTGCTAAATCATGCCTACCTTGCTGTCTGCTGGTCGCAGTCCCCGTGCCCGGGTGGGCTTAAGGCAGTGGCTGGGAGGACGGGTTGTGAGTACAACCCAGTACAACGCAGCTCAGCGTTGAGCTCAAATGCAAAGCGCGGCGAGGCTGGCGTGTCGGTGCCGGTGGCAGCGGCAGACTCGCTGCCGCGCTCCTCCTGCTCCCGCCGAGCACGCCGCGCCAGAACCGGGAGCCTCCCACCTGGGCACCAAGCCCTGGGTGGGAAACCAAACGTGAAATGTGCCCAACCAGGTGTGAAATTTTCTGCTATTTCAGCCCAGGGGTTTTTCTGCCAGCCAAATCATCCAGCGGGACCTATCTGGCAAAATGTCTTAATGAACACCGCTCCGTTGACTTGGCAGTTGGACCTATTTAGTTCTTATACGCAGTCGGTTGTGTCTCCCGTGGGGACGAGGGTGTTGAATCCTCGCCATCGCCTTTATTAACCACGCCATCCTTGCAGTCTGTACCTAGGAACTGTGTGAAATGCACAGTTAGGAAATTATATTGTCTTAGATGATCGTGGCATTGTTCATCAGCACTGTCTGAGTTCACAGGGGTAGGAGAGTCCCAGCGCCTGGTCCGCTGCTTAACGCTGCTGTATTTCTGGTTTCATCTGCTTAATGTTGCTGTATTTCTGGTTCCATCGGTTGCTGAAACATTATCTCCTCCCTGCCATCCTGGGGGACAGTAGCACCAACTGGAGTCCAGTCCTAGCACCTCCCTACACCCACGCTTATGTGTGGGCTTCAAACAAGAACTTTCTTGGCTGTTGAAAAAATCTGTTGACGTATGAGAAGAAAGATGCCAAGAAAAGCTCTTTATCTAGGGCAGAAAACAGAACTTTGGGACAGGCGTGGGAGGAGAAACTTAAATGAAATCTCTGGTTAAACTGATGTTTCGAGTTTCAGAGGGGCGCCTGAACATCTGGATGCTTCTCCAAACTGAACTTGATCGTGTGAAGGTTAATCAGTATAGATGGTCCTTCCAGTTCCAGGTGGAGTGAAAAGCAACGTTAACGTGTCAGTCCTTGCTTTTGAATTCTGACGGCTACCATGGCAATCGCTCGAGCAGTTCTCCTGGGGCTCGTGTGACTTTTCAGACGCGGTGTAGCGTTAGGGACTCCTTGCTGGAGACAGAAATAGTGCGCATCGCATTTTGCTGCCAGGACTCTTGCTCTGGAGGCTACTGCTGTCCAGGAGGCAAAACTAAGCGTGTTGGTCAATGTTTGCCCAGCAGGCAGAGTCTACCATGGAAAAAAAGAGCTTTATTGTTTTAGGTTTCATATTCTTCTCTGGAGGCTGGGGTAGTGTGTACTGCACCCCTAATGAATAACCTGCCCTGAAGGTATCTCTTACTGGTGGTTGAGAGCTGCACAATTGTGTTATTAGAAATTCTGCCCTGGGGTACAATTACATTATTGCAGTCATTAAAGGCAGTTCATCTCCATAATAATGGAAATCCTGCCTTGGAGGCCTAATAAAATGTTAGTAGCCTGACTCCAGAAGGTAAATTTTATGTAGAAACAGCTATAGCACAGATATAGATATATCGCAGATGCTGCTTAGAAACAAAGACTATTTCTATACGGGTAAGGACACAGAGATCATTTCCTATCCTTGATCTTCCCTTCACATTTTGGTGCAAAACGGCTGTTACACTCTGTGGGAAAGATCTTCAGTCCTATTAATGCCTCTCCGTACGAAGCAGCCTCGTAGGGCCACTGGTAGGGTAAGAGCAGGTGAGTCTGCTGCCTGCCACAGTATCTCCCACCTTCCACGCCACCGGGACAGGAGACGTGACTAAAATACACCCACGAGACCCTCACTCAGGAGCAGCAGATACCCTTTAGATAGGAATGGTCACCGTAAAGCTGGGCAGGCTGCAGCATCAGAGAGACGGTAGTACACAAGTACTGTTTAGGACCCACTTGCCCCAGCACGCTCCTCAGGCAGAAGTTGTTTTGCCCTTTCAATATACACNCCTCTGTGAGACCCTCACTCAGGAGCAGCAGATACCCTTTAAATAGGAATGGTCACCATAAAGCTGGGCAGGCTGCAGCATCAGAGAGACGGTAGTATACAAGTACTGTTTAGGACCCACTTGCCCCCGCACGCTCCTCAGGCAGAAGTTGTTTTGCCCTTTCAATATACACCATCACGCATATAGCCTGGAAGTTTGAGCCAGTTGTCGAGTTCTGCAGCTGGTAGGGAGTCATTCCAGAAGCCAACAAGCACTGGGAGCTCACAGTGGAAGTGGTGTCTTGTGGTCACTGCCAAACTGCGATGTGTCTTTGGGACGTGTCAGATCATTCATTGGAGAAAAAGATTTGAGTTGAGTTCAGAGTGTTTTTCACTTACCATTTGGCTCCCCTATATTTGTGTTTCCAGGTACGTTTAACCTCCAATCTCTTTATTCTAACTCAACGTTAGGAGAAAAGACATTTTGGAGATCTGGGATCCCTTTCCATAGGTTCTCTTTTCTCACATCCCAACTACATCAGTGTGACTCAGAAGCGGTGCTGGACTTCAGCCTGTGAGATGGAGAGCGTTGCTGCCCAGCTGCCCGAGGAGGGCTGCCGTTCAAAACCCAACAAAACTCCTCAAGTGAGCAGTGCACAGACCGTAGAGCCGGGACTTACGGTTTTTATTTAAATCTCAGTGGCACTGTGGTCTTATAATCTGATGTCCTCATCCCCCTGATGTTATGAATGAACGTAATCAACGTCAAGTAAGTTTTTGCATATAAAATACATAGCATGTATGGCATTGTGTACATAGGATCTAAGCATCATACAGGCATTATATACGCAGATGTGGTCTTCTGCAATTATTGCACCATGCGAAAGACAGGTGATTCGAACTGTGCCTCTACTTTGCTCCAAAGCTGTCTCAGACACTGAATCAATCATTCCTAGATACCAGTGGGAGTTACAGAGGTAGAGGGTAATTTTACATGAGATTTACCAATATAAACCAGAAATCCATAGATCCATAGTTTCCCACAAGTTTGGAAAAACTTCCATTAATTGATGGTCGCCGTATAACACTGAAGTGAATGAAAGCAAGTCCTGAATGGAGGACTCTACTTTAAACTCCTGAACTCCTAAAGCCAAGCATCCTCCAGTCCACAGTATTTCCCATTTGTGACAATTATTTCCTGGCATTACGTTGTATATATTATTCATCGGCAGGAGTAGGAGGGGAAATCACGGCAGTCAGATTGTTCTTGCAGGATTTTGTTAATCCTCTCATAATAATTCAATTACATCTAATGCAACACCGTTAGATAAATTTGTTACTGAGGCTAGTGCTTTAAAACCTTTATTTTCAGGTGATCTTATCACAGAAACCTTTCAATTTCTTCATTTTTACGGCACGGCTCCCACGGAGAACTGTGCTCGGTTGCAAGTGAGAGCGGTTCATCCTCACAGTGGTCAAAATCGGACGTCACTGTAGTCGCCGGCTCCTTCGTTCAGATTTCCTGGGTGCAGGCGGGAGAGTCAGGCTGTGCATGATTAGAGGCAAATCCTGGGGCTACGCAGAGCGCTGCCAGCTGAAATTAAACTAAGCCTCTGTCGCAGCTGCTCCCACGCTCCAAACTGTTGGAGGAACGTCCTGCAACGGAACTGTAATTCTCTTTGAACTATAGATCAGCAAGCGGTTTTGAAATAATTTAAACCAGTTAATTCTGCAGTTAATTTAAAACGGTTCATTTTAAAACAACTAAATCTTCCTTTAATTTTCATATGGTTTTCTGTAGCCCAAGAAAAAACAACGCACCAGGTGCTGTCCCGGAGGCGCGCAGCGTCCCAGGGCTCGGCCGTGGGAGCGCGGGGGTTTAACGTCAGACGTGGGACTGGTCCTGTGATCTGCATCAGCAAACTGGGGCGTTTTGTCACTCCACTGCACAGATTGAACTGGCTTTTAATAACTTACCACCAGAGGCCATTTTGTTAGTGTATCTTAAGAAAATTTCTCATGGAATTGGTCAAGGGATATATTTTGCTGGTGGTGTGGAATGATTTTGCTGGAGGAGCATTGGAAGGGGTTGTTTGGTGCTGGTTTGTAAGGACAGATTTGCATCACTTTTCCTGCAAGTCTTTCCTCTTCTCTCAGGCTCAGGTGCTTGGTTTTGACTTACAGAAATGACTTTCATTTACATGCGATAATGGTAATAATTACATTTATTTATTTCTGACAGCATTTCAGTTTAGATGTCAGTCTGTCAGAGGGACATACTGTCATTTCACAGCATCATAGAATGGTTTAGGTTGGAAGGGACCTT
>RSEF01000012.1:22269993-22323944 GCA_003993805.1 Himantopus leucocephalus | reverse complement strand
CAGCATCTCCGGGGCCTCCTCCGGCCCCGCTCCAACAGGTCCACGTCCTTCTGATGCTGGCGGCCCCAGGACTGGACTCAGTCCGTTTCCCAGAGGGGAAGCTGTAGCGTTGTGTGGTTCAAGAGCAGATGAGGGAGATGTCATGTTTCGGTCTGTCTACCACAGCTTCCTGCTGTGCTCATTCTCCCTTGCACCCCAAGAGTAGACTGTGTGCTGGAAAACCAAGATGGCTTTTATTTAGGGAAATACTCTATTTCTGCCAGTCTTGTGGTTTGCTACCAGCCACCCGCCGAGGTGTTGATCAGCCAAAGCATGGGGCCAGGCGGTGCTACGGCAGCGAGGTGAAGCATTTAGGTCTGGGCTGGTGCTGGCTGCCCCATGTTGGAGAGCCGTGCTCCGGCGTGCTTCAGGCATCGCTGCAAGGAGGGGAGCAGGGCTGGTAGTGTTTGTAGCGATCTCATGCACTTGGTAAGAGTTTGAATGCCTCAAAACCTAATGTGTATTCCCTTGAAATAATGAATGTTTAAATTATGTGCACAATGGTCTTCATTCCTAATGTTCTCCTAAAGCTATTGGAAGTCACGTTTACCCTTCCACCAGACGCGCACTCAGTCCAGGCCAGAAAAATAATTGTACTTTTAAGCTCCGAAACAAATTGCTCTTCTCCCANGAAAAATAATTGTACTTTTAAGCTCTGAAACAAATTGCTCTTCTCCCGTTCTTGTTCATGTAAAGCCCTTACATCATTAGAGCTGTTTCTTTTCTATGAATATACAGTGCATGCATTGTTTATACAGTTTAATTGTAAGGAAAGAAATTCATAAAAAACAAATGATGTTCTGTGCTGGTAGCAAAGAATATGAAAGTGTCCAATTAAACAGCCACTCACTATGACTTGTATAATAGCAACATCTGTTATCTTAATTAAACAAGTTTCCGTATAAAGGGACCCTCATAGTGCACTTTGTTAGCGCAGGATCTGACCTAGATACTCTAGGCACGCTCACTATCTTCATGGAAATTTTCCCAGTTGGTCCCATTATCTTGCAGTCTTGACAAGCTTCGTGATACATGAGCACACTCTTGCACGCACAAAGCCATACTGTTTAAAGCAGGAAGATTTTTTATTTCTTTTTTTAGCTGGTAACCAATAAAAGCGCCGAAAAGCATCATATAGTGGCATTTACCAATTGAGTTCAGTCACAGAAGCATTTGGAAGTGTAAAGGGTGGTCAGCTAACTCGGACCTTGACAAACAACATTCGGGAGAGGAACCACGCTTCCAGAAAGTGCTGACAATTCATTTTCAGCAGTGGCTTATGGACTTCAAGATTTAATTAATTTAGGTCCAGATTTTTCCAGGTATTTCATTGCTGCTCTCCACTGTAGCCTAGAGTCAGATGAGCTAGGAAGGGTGAGTTCAGTTTTGAAAGTCCTGGTGCGCTGGTAACTTCTGAAAAGAAGATGAGGATTTGCAAGACTGGGAAGGAGCAGTGGAAGTCCGATGAGGACTCGGGGCTTTGTACCCACCCGCAAACCAGAACCCAAGCAGGGCCACCCCGAAAGCCCAGCCTCATCAGAAGGAGACATGGTCTGCTGCTCGGGGTCCGCCGGGAAGATCGGGACCCCATGCTGGGGGCTGTAGGACACCAGGCAGCGGTAGCTGAAAAGCCTCTTGGCTATGCCTGCAGGCTTGTTAATATGTTAATGTGTTCGTAAAGAAAAACAGCACCCGACACAGGCGCTGCCAGCTGCTTCGGAGAGGAAGGTGAAGTCCTGGCTCGGGAGAAGCCGAGCGTCTCTGTCCTGTCCTCAGTGCCCAGGCCAGCACGAAGTCGGCAGGAGTCACCGGGTAAAGCCCAAAGCAGCGGTGTCTCCTCCCAGGAGCTGGCGGGATTGTGGCCAAGGAAAAGCAGAAAGATCTCACCTAATTTTTTCATTGTCTTCTGCACTTCAAAACTGTTCAGAAAGACTTTTCTCTCTGGAAGGCGTTAGCCATGGCTTTCTCAAGAGTTCCAGGGCTTCCACACAAGGGCTGTTGATTGACAGACCCCTCAGGTATTATTTTTGTAACGGGAATTTTAACATATTCACTTGGACACTATGTCATTTTGAGAAAGAAAAATTATGAGATCAGTCAAGAAGAGAAAGGTTTTCTCTTCTTCTTTCAGTGTGTCTTGAGTTCAAAAAGTTGTATAAATTCCAATTTTTTATTTGTTGCCTCAAACTTCCTAATTAGTAGTTAATTACTTTAAACAGCCAGAAAGCAAATGGCAATAGGACAGACAGCACATCTTTCCCAGTCTGGTGCCAGGGTACAAACCGTGGTAATATTTTTATACTGATTACTTGAGAGATGAATTGCCAGTAGTGGCATTTGGACACACAGTCTAGTGACACTTCAGCAGAAAATAAAACCTCAAAGGATGCTTCCTATCATTGTTTTGCATTAATTGTGTTGACTTTCTGTTTGGTTTTTTTTAAATAAAGCACCTGTGCAATTTCTTTAAGGCAGACAGGTAACCAAACCATCAATAACTTGTCGGGTTTTCATTACATCCTGCCTAGGCAAAATGAAAAATGACACCCTGCAAATAGCTTTTTGAAGTTTGAATCGACAATGCAGCATTCATCTTAGTTTTCAAAGACAATGGCAGAAGATGGCTCTACTTCACTGGAACATCTGAAATAACTGGTGCGTCAACTTACTTTTAACCAATTTTCTGCAAAAAGAGAACTAAAATGCACCAGGAATCCACTTGATTCAGTGGTCAGAGGTCTTGGAAAGCAGTCGTCTTAAGCTTGGTGGCGTCATGTTCATGGACTGTTTGTTTCCCAGCAGAAGCTGGTTTTAGCTCTGTGTTCTTCTGGAAGATCACAGTATGTTTTAACATAAACTCGTCGTGGCTGTGGGTCTGTCAGCTAAACACTTGTAGTTTAGCGTGTGCCAACACTAAAAACCACTGATTTGTGTGAACTGAAACCTGTTGGTGAAAAACATCGGTTTTGCTGAAGTTCTCTTTAGGAGCAGGTCACTAACTTTTCCTTGCTTCTTAAGGACAGTTACCTGGACCTGTTTTCTTTTCTTTGTGTGTATCTGACGAAGATAATAAATCCTGTTGCTTTTGTAGTTTGAGATACCTATCGTGTGCTTGCATGCGTGACCCTATAAATGGCCTCTCCCCAAAGCTCAGCTGTCCACCTGTTCCACTTTAGGATCTTTCTGATGATTGAACCTTTCTTCAGCGGTGATAGTAAGTTGGTGACTCCAGTTTGTTCTTGCATTGTCTTTTCCTTCTGTTCTTGAGCAACTGGTCTCTTCTCACAAGTTACAACCGATAGGACAAGAGGAAATGGCCTCAAGTTGCGCCAGGGGAGGTTTAGGTTAGACATTAGGAAAAACTTCTACACCGAAAGGGTTATCAAAGACTGGGAGAGGCTGCCCAGGGAAGTGGTTGAATCCTCATCCTTGGGTGTATTTAAAAGCCGTCTAGGTATGGTGCTTGGGGACATGGTTTAGAAGCGGGCCTGGTAGAGTTAGATATGGTTGGACTTGATGATCTTAAAGGTCTTTTCCAGCCATAACGATTCTATGAACCTGGGAAGGGTTAGAGATTTATTAAGGGTTAGAATTTATTTAGCATCCAGATTTGGTGCTGGTTTATTTTGCATGTGTAAAGTAATTAGGCTGATGCCTAAACTTTGCATGTTCATTTATCTGCTCCTGTAGAGCTAGGAAATTATTTCCTGCAACCAGGCCCAAACTGTTGTGGAGCGTACCTGGATGCCGATGCACGCAATCCCAACCTACGCCAAGTTTCAGCTGGTGTTCCAGAAATGAGACTCTCTCTCACACCTTGACACAGTCTCCTGTAACATCAGCAATCTGTTCCTATTTTCCCAGCAGATTATTTTCAGCGTGGTGTTATTGTAGTATTCAGTGATACACATGTAGGACATCATTGCTACTACTGCTGCTGCTGGAACGAGCGCGCGACCGCAGCCCAGCCGTGGTTTGACCGAACTGGCAGTGCTGCTGTCACCCAGGGTATCTAGAGAAGTCAACAGGCTTTTACCTTGAGGCTTGTGTATTAATTTTAAAAGTAGAGCCCTGCTGGCAGAGACAGGCAAAAGGAGAGGACGAAGCATCCGGAGAGCCCCATCTCAGAGGCATCAGACCTCCAGAGCGCGGGAAGATGTGTCCCGTGTTTACACATCCTTATCAGAAACTGTCACTCACTGCGCGCTGTTAAACAGCCGCTGCTTTTCCTGCTTGAGCTGTCTCATCTTTATGATTATTAAATTCATCTCTAGGTACCGTGCGTACGGCTGTGAATTATTTCTCCCTCTCTGTAAAGAAATCCAGCAAAGAGCGGGTTCCCCCCGCGGTGCTGTTGTGGCGGCGGCGGCAGGATCCGGCTCCCCGCAGCGAGACGGGTTTCTCTCCGTTGTGAGCACACGCTGCAGCCAGCGCTTTCCAAAATAAATGCCTGTAATTAGGCTCCTAAATGCAATTTGAAATTGGTGTGTGGTTCAGACTTGTCCTCCAGTTGAAGAAAACAGTAATAACGATGTTAGTAAGTCTGTAGCATTTTGAAGGAAAAAATTATCATCAAATATTTCTTCTCTCGGATATTTCCGTGATTAAGAGCAAGAAGGTAATGATTTTACACTTAGGGCCGCACGATAAGAAACGCGTGTTTAAAATCTAAGGAAATAATTATATGTCTGGGGGGGAAAAGGATTCCTAATGAACTTTTTAGACAACCTACCAGACTTGGTGATATTTGTGATGATTATTTAAACATCATTTTTAAGTGGTGTAAATGTGTCTTTGGATCTTGCAAATCTATGTGAATGTCAATTACAAGTGGAGTGGGTAATTTGTCTTTGTACTGTGGGCATTTTTTGTTGAAACTAGAGGAAAAGATATCTTTGAAAGACTGTGCCTTTGGGCTTCTGTTTGGGTGGTATCAGCTGGAACAAATAAGCTGAGAATGCATTTACTGCTTCTGCTCTAATCTCACGAATGCTCCCAGAAATGGTTTGTGTCAGCAGCTGAGGCACAGAAAATCTTGCACGGAATTTTTTTTCTCATAAGAGAACAGTTTTTATGAGCTTCAGTGGAGTTCCCTTTAACGCTCGTGTCCTCCAAACCTCCGAAGCGTTTGCTGCAGGTAGAGGGTGATGGCTCGTCCAGGTCGGGGAAGGAGTTATTGGTGAGGGTGGCTGGAGGCTGCGCTTCCAAATTTGATTCCTGGGATTTCCACTGTCCCTCTTCACAGACCGGGAGAAGTCACTTAATCTCCGTGCCTCTTGCTGTAGTTACTGCCCTGGAAGAATGAGCACAGCAAATACTTCAGCGAACATTGGGTAGACCGAATGCAGTCGTGGCTTAACAGCGCCTGCTGCTTTCTACACGAGGTTCACCTCGCTTCCGAGTGCGAGAGGATGCTTTGTGGGGAGCGGCGTGTCTCTGGGTGGGTAACTGTGCAGAAAGGGATGGTTTGGCCTTTCACGGGGCGTTTTGCAAGTGTGCTTTGCCCCTCCACTGCCACCAGCAAGAGCCGCTCCGGGGCAGAAGTCCTGGGGCTGCGGGTGCGGAGCATCCCCCTCCCTCACCGTGCTGTTGCGGCTCTCACGGTTTATAGCAAACGGCAAACTTAATCTGTAAAAATAAACTGCGAAGTTGAAGAGCTGTGTTGAAAGGGCAGTTTCCCATGGAGGGTGGTCTTCATTTCCCACCAAAATCAGCGGAAAAATTGGCTCTTTGCACCATTGGACCCTTCTAGACTTGCAAAATCTTCCCATATAGCTCAAATTATCATTGCCTCATGTCTAAGGAATGAAGGCTGTATAAAAGGAGCTTTCCTTTGCTTTGCTCAGATCTGCCTCCTCAAATATTTATTTTTATGACATGGTCTTTCTTACTGTATTTGTTTTAATTCTGTGTGTAGTGAAAAAAGAGCGGAAAGGGAAAGAAGGCAAAAGGTTTCTATTATTTGAAATTCAGCACAGCCTTCTCGTTTCCTTCAGGGTCCCTAGCAGCGCTCATGTTTGGTTTTCATTTGTTTCTCCCCGTTATCAGCATCCCTTAAGAAAGATATTTTGTAGAGAACTGTTCTTCTTAGATAACCTGGGGATATTTTTATATTTGAATTATGACTCTAGGCATCTTTAAACAATTTACATGAAGTCTCTAATAGCTGTAAATGCTCCCTTCTTTCCCTCCCGCCGCCCCGCTCCTTTGGGATGAGGTTTTGTCACTTCCAGACTTGTCTTAAAAATTTACGGGCAAAAGGGAGGATGATGACAAAACACAGCTTTTGTGTTTGTAGATATTAATATAGGCTGGATGCAGTATTATTTATTTGGACGGCTCCGTCATTGCAGATAAACAATTTGTTGAAAAAGAAAATTGTGGGAGAACTTAGGATGCCAGATCCATGGCTGGTTTAAGCTGATATTGAATTCAGATGTTGCCAAAGGGGCCCCTAGTGTTTTCTCAAAAATATTTATCTGAGCAAAATATGTTCTATTTTTTTCTGTCTCTCTAGAATAATATTTACAGGTTTTTATGATAATCTGAAGGAATTGCAGTTTATACTCTCCTCACCTTTAATTCTTCATGCTTAGCAAGCCTGTAAATGAAAAGCCTAAAATGAACACAACCGTTCACATCCCTGGAAGAAGTGTTGTTAGTATTTTCTCAGAGATCAATATTGAGAACTAAGTAAGAAGAAAATGTAGTACACCGTATTTTTCGCTGCAGCAAGGTAAGAGCAGCTATTAGCTAGGAAGACCTTCCAAAAGATTTGGTTTAACTCTTTGTGCTTTCCTACTGTAGTCCCAGAGCACAGAAAAATGCCAAATGAACCCAAATTCTTGCACCCTAAATGTGTAGCCAATTCACAGTTGCCGTGATTTAGCAGTAAACCTCCTGGTGTCCTTTGTGACTCTGATGGACTAGTAAAAATGGTGCAGAGGTGATGTTCCTCAGTGCCTTCTCCAGCCAGTGTTTTTCCTTGGACAAAATATCTGTATTTTACAGATTGAGAAGCACTCTCACGGCAGAGACCCCAGCAGCCCCACGTAGTTGTGCCCCACACCTCCGGAGTTCAAACACTTCATCCTCAGGTTCTTCAGCTCATCTCCAGCAAAGCTGGCGGGAAATGTTCTACTGAGCTCAATGCAACAGGATTGTACCTCGGCTTATTTTGAGCAGATATAGTTCTTACTTGAAAATTAATTATAGGGAGTTTGCTGTTAAGAGACCTGCCAGTTGTCATGGATAAGGAAGGCCTTATCTAATGCCTGCTTTCACCAAGAGAAAGACATGCACTAAATTAAATGGGCTTTGACTGAGGCTCTAAATTAGCTCAGGCTTTTCTGTGACCCATGAAAAGACAAGTAGTTATAGACAAATAAGTACCGAAGCAGCTGTAGGTGCTTATCTAAATCAAAACTAACAGGTCCAGGACAAGAAGTTGCAGATGCGTAGAAGACTGCCTGCCCAGTATGACCGTCCACATCAGTTGTGAGTTTAGACGGGTGATCAAATGGAGACCACTGTAATGCTGATCCAACAGACAGTGTCGTCCAGTGTTTCACTCGGACTTACCCTGACGTCTGTTAGACACGGACCCAACTTGTCCCGTCCTTGCTCATGTTGCTGTCCATAGCCCTCAGGATGCGTTGATGTCCCACGTTAGTGGCAGTGTGGACACCATCGCTTTCTCACCCATTTTCAGAAACATCTGGAATAATAGGACATGGGAAAAACCCAAGCCTGGAAAGCCCTGTCCGCTTATGGGGGGATGCTGAGCGGTTTTGGCCGGTACTGATGTAGGATGGGAAGTCTCAGATGGTGTGACAAGGCGCTGAGTGGGGGTTAGAATCGGGGCTCTCCCCTCGCTGTCTCCTCCCTGTGCACCAGGAACCATCAAGGGTATTGAGTGAAGCCCCAAGAAGCTGACTCTGACCTTGGCGTATACTTTAATGGGAATTAATGTTACGAAGCAGAAAGCTGTGACCTTACTGTTATTTATTTACGCAACATAAAGGTTGTAGTCACACACAAAGACAGCATCCCAGGGCCACAGAAATTATTAGCTGTGGACCATACTCCAAACCAGCCCATTCTTCAAGCGATGAGCAGGTACTTCTGAGCAGTGTCCCTGATTCCGGGGAGGGCTGTGCTCTGAGCAGTACATCCTCCCTCTCAGCCAAACCTGTGAGTATTTCTAAATTTCACTGCGTTTTCCTGAAATAGCCTAATGGCCAATACCCCATTTATGAGATCATTTTAATAATCCCAGTCTCTGCCTCAGTGCGTGGGAAGCGTTATTAAAAAGGTAATAAACTGCTACAAAGACATGCGATAGAAATAATTTGATAAATAATGCAATTGCCCAGAATCATGTACCTTTGCAGTAGAGTTGTGGCATGAAGTAAAGTTGCTGTTAGGCTACAAATTGCTGTAGATATTCCTGCCTCTCAGCGATGGGAAAAGGCTGAGCAAATACACCGCTGAGATTGCAGTCGGGTCTGCCTGGTGCTTCTGCTTTCTTCCTCTGCTTCTACCCCCCCGCCCCAGCCCAAGCAAGGCTCCGGAGGATGGACAATAGGCCATTCATCATGTCGGATGAAATACACTGTTTTTCCCAGGTACATTTAACCTAAATCCTCTCTCAGAAGAGGGATTATCTCTTAGAAGAACTCTGGCACCACAGTCTCTTTTCAATAGCCACGTCAGCCACTGCCACAAAGGCTGTACATGAAGGGATCAATGGTAGTTTTATCTCAAATTGCACTCAGCGTGTGTTTCTTCCAACTGACATTCATTTAAATGCTTGCTTTAAGACATCTTTTCTCCCCGTAATAGAAAAAGGATCGGACATCCTAAGCATTGTTTTCTGGAGAAAAAAAGTATTAAAATATTCACTTGGCTAAGCATGAAATACTTTGGATGCATGTGTTTAATCAACAGTGAAACCAAGTGTAGTTATGTTTGTATTTCGTAAATTAAAATGCTAAAATTATCAGATGAGAAACAACATACCTCGTTTAATTGCAGCAGTGCTAATAAAACCATTTGAGAGGAAAAAAAAAAAGTCACTATATAATTATGAGCACTTTGCTCCACAGAAACAGTCGAGCCCTGATCTGCAGTCCCGTAGTTGTGCCGCCCGCCTGCATGCTGCGTCCCTCGGGAAGAGAACCGTTCCCGTCACACACACAGCCTGCCACATGCACTGCATTTGTGGTCCATTCGTATTCCACACGTTTCCATCTGCTGAACAGAAAAATAGAGGGCGAGACGAGAAGAATATGTTGAGGGATACCGGCGGTGTCATCTGTCTGGTGCGGATCTTCTGTCGGTGATGTGTGGACCTTGTGAGTTAGGAAATAATTCACAGTGAAAAGGTTATCGCATGGACCTGCTCCTTGTCCCTGCAAAGGCTTTCACCGGGGACTGCGAGGTGCGGGTGAGGTTGAACAACCCCTGGCTCTGCAGTGTGATGTACTTGGCTCCTGAACGCACATTGATTTTCTTTTAATTAAACAAGAGAGCAAGATGTGACAGTAGATAGTCTAAGTCTGGGATTTTTAAGCAAACGTTCTTTCAAAGCGCGGGGTCAAACCTGAGCAGCAGGTCATAGGCATGTTTTGGTAGATGCAAGTGATGCCATCAGACACCCAAAGGTCAGATTTCCTTGGAGCTGGGCTGGACGTAATTACTGATACTTGGGTTTATGATGTGCTCTGGGAGTTTTGCAGTTTTCAGTCATAGTTTATATTCCAAATAAGTGCTTGATCTCATTTTCACAAAGTCAGTGGTAAAACTCTTACTGATCTCAACAGGACATATTCTATCTCTAAATGCATATGTTACTGACTGAGAAATATTTATCTGCTCCTGGGAGTCCTGCCAGCAGTGGGGAGTGCTGCAGCGAGCTACGTGCATCAGATCTGTTGGGCTCCGTTTGGGGTTTGAGGTAACATAACCTGCTGATGGCGACTTAACAGATATGGCAGTGTATCACGAGCTGAAAAATAAGCGCTAATAGATCAGACCAAAATGGTTATGCGCTGCTATTTTTCCTCATACTGCTCCAGGTCTGCCTGACCTCTTCCATCCATCTCCAGCTGCTGCTGGAGACCCTGGGCAAGTTAGTATTGATCCAGGCAGCTGGCCATGCTGATGTGGCCATGATGCCAAGGTGGGTCATAGAATCGTAGAACTGTTATGGCTGGAAAAGACCTTTAAGATCATCAAGTCCAACCATTATCTGACTCTACCAGGCCCACTTTTAAACCGTGTCCCTGAGCGCCATATCTAGACGGTTTTTAAATACCTCCAAAGATGATGANCCCCCCCCACCCCACCCCACGGCGGTGCTTCCTCCTTCGGTGCTGTATAAAAGCCCGGCGCCGCTTGTTCATCCTCCGGACGCCGCGGCCGCAGCCGGCGAGGACGCAGGTGAGCGGCTGGTGGGGCGCGCTATGGGGCGAGACTCTCTCCCTTCCTTGCCCCCCCCCCCCCCCCCAACCTCCTTTCAGGGAGCTGTAGAGAGCAATGAGGTCTCCCCTCAGCCTCCTTTTATTCAGACTAAAGAACCCCAAGTCCCTCAGCTGTTCCTCGTAAGACTTATTCTCAAGGCCCTTCACCAGCTTCATTGCCCTTCTCTGGACACCCTCCAGCACCTCAATGTCCTTCTTATACTGCAGTGCCCAAAATTGAACACAGTACTCAAGGTGCGGCCTCACCAGTGCCGAGTACAGTGGGACAATCACTTCTCTGGTCCTGTTGGCTGCACTCTTCCTGATGCAGGCCAGAATGCCATTGGCCTTCTTGGCCACCTGGGCACGCTGCTGGCTCATGTTCAGCCATCTGTCGACCAACACGTCCAGGTCCTTTTCTGCTGGGCAGCTTTCCAGCCACTCCTCCCCAGGCCAGCAGCACTGCATGGGATTGTTGTGGCCCAAGTGCAGGATCTGGTGCTTGGCATTGTTGAAGACCATGCTGTTGGCCTCAGCCCATCGATCCAGCCTGTCCAGACCCCTCTGTAGAGCCATCCTACCCTCAGGCAGATCAACACTCCCACCTAACTTGGTGTCATCTGCAAACTTACTGAGGGTGCTCTCAATCTCCTCCTCAAGATCATTAATAAAGATATTAAACAGGAGTGGCCCCAACACTGAGCCCTGTGGAACACCACTTGTGACCGGCCGCTAACTGGATTTAACTCCATTCACCACCACTCTCTGGGCCCGGCCACCCAGCCAGTGTCTGATCCATCAGCGTGTACGCCTGTCCAAGCCTTGGGTAGCCTTTTTTTTCATGAGAATGCTGTGGGGACCAGTACCAAAGGCTTTACTCAAGTCCAGGTAACTGACATCCACAGCCTTTCCCTCATCCACCAGGCAGGGCAGCTTGTCATGGAAGGAGATCAGGTTCATTAAGCAGAACCTGCCCTTCATGAACCCATGTTGACTGGGCCTGATCGTCTGGTTGTCCTGTAAATAGTATGTAATGGCACTCCAGGTGATCTGCTCCATAACCATCCCCGGCACCGAGGGCAGACTGACAGGTCTGTAGTTCCCCGGAACCTCCTTCTGGCCCTTCTTGTAGATGGGCATCACCTCTGCTAATCTCCAGTCCCTTGGGAACTCCCCAGTTAGCCAGGACTGCTGATAAATTATGAAGAGTGGTCCTTTCTAGGTAGCTTGGGTGTCTCTGAATAGCAGTGCTGTGCACAGCTGTAGCACACGCTTAGGTATTTGTCATCCATAAAAATGCGTCTTCTCCATGGTGTACTTTTCAAGGTTCCCACCAACCAAAGACCCTTCCATTCCTGCAGAGCTGGCGAAGGGCGCACGCGCAGTCGTTGGGTGTGCAGCATCAGCGAGAAGCTGCTGTGGACACTGTGTGCCCGCCAGGTTTGGAAAAGGCTGCTTCAGGGTAACGCAGAGTGTTCAGCTTCCAGCTTCTTACATTTGCTGCTGCAGTGGCAAAAAAAAAAAGGGCAAGAAAGGCCAGGGAGGAATGTTTTCAGCATTTTTAAAGGTCCTTTGTCCCCAGAAGTGTTTTGATCAAAACACTGACAAGGTCAGCTCTTCCTGGGGTAGAACCCAAAGTTTCAGTTTAGGAAACAAACAATCCTTTTATCTCCTAATTTCAGATGTGCCTCTGCTCTCTGTGGACCTGAAATCTCCAGTTGACAACACAGACCGAGAGATGCTCCATTACAAATGCTGTTTAAAATAGATGACCTTTCGTTATATAAGGATGCTAAACTATCTTATATCATCCTTTTTTTCAAATGGATATTTTTATCTTTGATTTTTCTCTGCTATTAGCAGTGACCGTGAGCCAGGTTATCAGTAGAGCAGTTGCATTAACCTGCACAAGAAGAGATTTATATTTTTAGTTGTGGTTAGTAGTGTCAGGGAACGCAGAACGTTCAACAGCAAGTCAGTAGCTCATTTTTTGAGTTTGTAGTGGTTTAAAGAGGTGCATACTCAGCAACCAGCACTTTGTTCTGAAGTAATACCTGTGTTTATCAGAAATGTGGTTTCTTTTTATGTCTTCCTCGGCATCTTACTGGGAAACATTTTGGGGGTGTTTTTCAGAAGAGGAAGAAAGCGTGCTGAACAGTGCTTCATTTAATTTGAAATTTGCGTCTTGAAAAAAGTTTTTCAACCAAACTGCTGAAAGTGGTTGATGAAGGGATGTTTGCTTTCAAGGCAATTAGCAGTTTGAGAACCCTCAGCCGCCTGAAATGAGCCTCTCCTCTCGTTTAATGCAGATATGTCTGCAAAGAAAATTTGGGAATTAGCAAAGTCAGTGAAAGTCCTTCCTCATTTCTCAACTAACTGTAACAAGTTTTGAAGTGTTAAAATAATTACGTGTTAACTTCTAACACATTGGATTCGAATTAGAGGACGAAACATTCAGTGTAGAAAAGCACCTTCAGCAAAAAGAGCCACATAACCATAAGGCCTCCTAATCAATGAGTCACAGTAAGGTTTTAATGGTCTGATTTATTTAAAAAAAAAACAGTTAACTTGCGCAATTATTTGTCAGTTTTAATGCTGGTCATTTACAGGAGTGTGCAGGGAATTACTTGGTTACCAGGTGAGAATTAAACGTGCCCGGAGACTCTCCAGGGAGGGGGTTTGGAGAACTCGGTGCAAGTCTTGCCTGAACTTTGCAGCATGTTACCAGGGGTAAAGGATATCTCTGTGCTCAAAACGTTAACGCCAGCCGGCCGTGGCTTCCACCTTCGAAAGGGAAGGAAATCAAGACAGCACTCGCTCCCTGAGATGTGCCAAAGCCGATGGTGGACTGACTGTCCTCATCCAAAGGTTGTTTCTAGAGCGATCCAGTCCACGGTAACTGCAGACTAATTTTACACTGGGAATAAAGGCAACTTAGAAGGAGACCAATAGCATGAGAAAGACAGTGGCAGAAAAGGCATTAGAATTTGGAATTAAAGTTGGCTTCATCAACAAATAAATTAAAATGATCTATGGAAGAGATTATGCAGTAAATAGGTTTCAACCGTATGGCTAAAAATGAAACATAAATAAATAAATAAATCTCAACTGTACAGAAATAGTCTAAAACATCACTTTTTACTGGATTTCTTGGGATGGCAAAAATGCTGAGGGAGTGAGTGCAGAGCCTGGCAGGGGCAGTGCCGGAGCCGAGTGGTCCTTCTTGAGCCGGAGCATATTGCTGAGGTTGTTCTGTTGTTTATATTGATTTGAATTTTAATGCATGCCAAGGGCACCTTCAGCTTTCAGAAAGGCACTATTGTTTCCAAAGCCCTGAAATTGATAACAGCAGTAAGTAATTCCTTGGGAGCTCCTGGTGCTGCCGCTGCCCAGGCTTCTGCACTGGAGGCCAGTATGGCAAGTCCTGTGCCCCAGTGCACATTTAATGTAATACGTGCATTGATTTGTGCCAACATAGTAGTGAAGATAAGAGACAAGGAGCTATATACTACTCTCTTCCAATTATTGAGCTGGAGCAACTACTGCACAAGCAAATATATGGCACTGGACTCCTGCAAAAATAAATTACAATAGTGAATGTTACTGACTGCGACAATTTGGAGACCTATGAGGCAGTTAAGAAACTTCTATTAATATCACTGCTACTGATGTGTGAAATACAAGCTCTGTCCCTGGTCTCTGCCAGCTGGGCTGCATGTTGCTGCGCTGCTGCAAGAGCAGGTCAGGGAGAAGCTAGCCAGGACGGCGGCTGCCGTCGGAGCATCTTGCACCGGCTTCCTCCTCCTCGCTTGGTACCGTCTTTTTGAAGACACTCAGACTGTCCCGGTTGGAGGTGTTGAGCCTGGAGAAGAGAAGGCTCCGGGGAGACCTCATAGTGGCCTTCCAGTCCCTAAAGGGGCTACAGGAGAGCTGGGGAGGGACTTTTTACAGGGGCACGTAGTGATAGGATGAGGGGGAATAGTTTTAAACAGGAAGAGGGGGGATTTAGATTTGATACTAGGAAGAAATTTTTCACTGTGAGTGTGGTGAGCCCCTGTGGCAGGTTGCCCCGAGAAGCTGTGGCTGCCCCATCCCTGGAGGTGTTCAAGGCCCGGTTGGACGGGGCTTGGAGCAACCTGGGCTGGGGGGAGGTGTCCCTGCCCAGGGCAGGGGGTGGCACTGGATGATCTTCAAGGCCCCTTTCAACATGAACCATTCTATGATTCTGTGATTTTTTGCAGCAGGTCTACATGTGCAGATTGAGTAGCCCCTGTGTGCCCATCAAGAGAGCACGGCATGACAAAAGCCACCCGTGCCAGCTCCCTTAGGTGAGATGATGTCTCCTGAGTCTCACTGGAGACCTTGCTTGGCCCGGTGGCTGTGGCTGGCAGGAGCCCGGGGAGCCCCACAGCTGGCGTGGGCGGGTGTCCTTCGTGCTGGTGTTCATGCCTTTTCTCACACTGGTTCTTCATTCTGCAAGAACGGGCTCATGCTGATCCGTGTGGTCTGTTTCTTAAAGCATTTTAAGGTGGGAAGTGCCATCTGAGCACTTCTGCAGTGGTGCAAGTATTTTTTCTTTCCTCCTAATTTCTCAGTCCAGTTGCGCAGAGCTTGATTGGCGTTAAGGATGCAGGAAGGCTTCTTCATTTTCTTTCAGTTTAGTTAAATTGGGAAATAATTGAGCAGGAGAAGGCAGGAATTAATGCAAGATTTTCCATGCAGGTCTGAAAGCGGCTGAAGGGGAAAAAGCAGACTGTGCTGCAAGACAGCGCGATTGGGCAGACAACCAAGTATTTTGCTAAAAGAGGTGATAGTCGGCTGGGGGAAAGGTTTTTCTGGAATCCGCTTAGATTATGCCCCCGCAGGGCACAAGCCATTCACGTTTTGGTGGGATTTACTGGGCAGGATCAGGGTTTCTGTTTTCATTGACTTAGAGCGGAGCAGAAGAAGATGGGACAGGAGACAAAGGTGATGGTGAGCACAAGGCAAGCCCCAAGTGCAGCCCTTGCGCAAGAGGAGGGCAGGGGATCACCCCAGGAATTAACGTGCTTTTCCCGCCTGCCTCCCGCCATCCGAGACACGTGTGCCACTGCAGATAACTGTTTTGACGGGCAGTACGTACGCAATGGGAATGAAATGGGGTAACATGGTGGGGTTTTTAACCTGCAAGTGCAACTGCAGGTAAGCCCCGCGGGCTGCGTTCTGCTGCAGGCAGGGAGGCGGAGAGCGCGGGGGGGAGGCTTGGCAGCACCGTAACCGTGCTGAAAAGCCATCAGCCTTCTTGGAAAAAAAGCGGCAATGAAACACCTGCTTCATTTCATCTGTTCGGCAGAAGTTCTTACATTGTTAAGCAGCGAGCGCGGAGATTTTTAGATGTAGCCGGTGTACCACGTGTGGCAAGGGTTGTCGTGGTGAGTGCTGAATATCAAAGTACAAGCACGCCTAAAACCTACACAAGCTGCTGGTGTGTAAATTAAAGTTGCCCTCAAGTAAAGACATGGAGAACTCATGTAAATGATGCATTCAGTATTTATGAATTGTGTCCTAAGAGATTTCTGTCAGCTAAACTCCCTCTCTAATGGGCAACGGACTCTGTTGTTCAAACCATTAATAATTAATGCAGACTCAAAAGAGTTTTATGTTAACTTAAAAAATATATAACTTTTGCGTCTGCTGTCTTTCCAGAATCACTGTTTTGGATGATGGGAGCCTGCGGATTGTCAACGTCACCAAGTCGGATGCGGGGAGTTACACCTGTGTGGCAACAAACCACTTTGGGACGGCAAGCAGCACGGGCAGTCTGGTTGTGAAAGGTAATCGCAGTTTTTATTGCGTATGACTGATACTCCATCTGAGCGTCTAAGAGCGTCCGAAGCAGTCCCACGCATGCTGCAGTGCCGGGGGGGATTAAAGTGTCTTTTTGCATCTCAGAAACCTGCTGAGCCTCGTGGGGCGGAGACGACGTTAACAGCAAGAAAGGCTCGGTGGTCACACTGAATGATGGTGCTCACAGCAAGTTAATGCGTTTGTTTTTGCACGTAGTTCAAAATTCTACCGGAAACAATACGGGAATTGTAACACAAAGCCAGGTCCCGGGTCCGTAGCGTTGTGTGACTTGTTTCTAGCAATGGCCGGTCATCACTCTCCAAAAACACTTGCTGTTGCTGCAGCCAGCTGTGTCCTTAGATTCAGTTTTGCAAAAGACATGCATAAAGCCCTGGAATCCTGTGGAGAAACGTTGCCCCCAGCATGCTGAGATTAGGTGGTGTCCTTTAAAAACGTGTCTTGGCTAGTTCAACTTCATTTATTCTTGCTACTCCTAAACTTCTATTATCTTTCTAAAAACCATCTGAACTCTGCAATATATCTTGTCTTGTTGAAGAGTGATGCAAGAGTTTCAGCCTTGCAATTCAATGTCATAATTTTTTAAAAGATGCACAAACTCTGATTTCATTTCATCATTTCTTATCCGGGGCTGAATTTCTGCGTTTTGGGAATTCCAAGTGATCATTCATGAGTGTTCAGAATTTTTCTGTCAAATATTTTTTTTCAAAAGCAAAAGCTATAAGGTTTGACAAAAATATTTAAAATAGTAATTTGATAAACAGTGAGAGACACTGACAAATGTCTTTAACTTTTGCCCTGCTTATGAGTAGCCTGATGCCTCATGAATTATTATAGGCAATGAATATATAGATTATTACACTTATAATCACTCTCCATCTCCTCCTTATTTGGGGAAAAACCTATATGGGATAACAAATCAGGAAAGATTGATTACAAAGCAATAAATCAATCACAAAGCTCTAACGCTGTCAGTTTTAATTCACCCTTATGTTGGCATTGATGGATAGTATTTGGTTAGAAGCTCTCCCTATCAGTTACTTTTATGGTATATAGGGAATACTTTCAGCACAAGTTTTAATCCATGGTTTTTATAGTCAGAGCACATTTCAGCAAGTAATGTCAGGATCAGGCAAGTGCTGAGAAAGCTGGTGAGCCGCGGTTGTAGTTACAAGCTGCAGGTGACGGTGGTACAGCAGCGGGTTTTTCTCTGAGCAAAACGTTTGCCTCTGCCTTAGCTCTCCAGTGGGGCCCGTGCAGTGAGAGGGGCCGTCCCGGGGGTTGTGCTCCGCGGCGCATGGCCCTTCTGCTTCCCTTACGCCAAGGGGCCAAACAGCGCGGCCCCAGGGCGGAGCGCTGTGTTATCCCTTCCGATCTTCTACGGGTATTTATTGTAAAAGGAATGGTGCAGCACATCGACGCCAAGAGTTCTTCAGGTTTGGAGTTGATTTGAACAGCTTGTAGGGCATTTGCCCCTGCCCGCGTCGGTCCCCGCCAACAAAAACAGAGACAAGCGAAGCTCAGCGTCAGATCTCCGTGTGAGCTGACTCTGCCTTTTCTTAACCGGTGTTGTCCTGAGGAGGCACCCACAGCGAATAGCTAGGAAAGCACCGCTCGGGGAAAATGAACATAAAAAAGACCTTGTCAATTATTAAAAGGGTCGGTCAGCTACTGTCTGCCCCAGAGCAAAACTGGAGAGCAAAACGGTGAACACAGCTCAAACGTCCTTCTCTGGACCCCCCGGGGACCGCAGGAGGGTGGCGCGTGCCCGCGGCGGGAGGCACCGGCTTTCCATCCACGGGCTGGGCACGGCCGAGGTCGTCCTGGTTTTTGGAGTGCTGCGAGGCACCGAGGGGCTTGAATCGGAGTCTGCAGTTCAGGGACCGCTTGCACCACCGTAGAAGAAGCCAATCGTTGAAAACAGGACTGTGTTTTGTTTCTGTTATTGAAGAGTCATGCTTCTGTAATTCGTGGCTTGTCCTTTCTTCCTCGCAGTACCCGAGGAATAGCCTCTAACGCCGAGCACAATAGTCGGCAGCTATTGTACCTGATCTTTGGGTTCACGTGGTTTACAAATCACTTTTCTTTGCGGTGAGGTTATAAAGGATTAGCAAGTACTTTTTTCTCCCTCAGTGCTCCGTTTTAACTCGATTCCATTAGCATTAATGGGAGCGACACATGTGCATGAAGCAGAGAATAAACTCTTAAACCCAAGATGTGGATATTAACAGCAAACTGAGAAATGCAATTTCGAAGTCTATCCCATAAAAAGTATAAAAGAGCAGAAACTATTCTGAACTCCAAATGAACTGTATAAAATACTGTATTTTATACCGAAATGCTTGAGTTTCTCTGCCCTAAGTAAAACACCGGCAAGTTTTGATAGTAATATGACTGAATACCTTATTTTAACTCAGTTTTGTGGTGTACAAAAAGACTAATTTATCAGCTGGTGAGTTTTTTGACCTTAAGGTATGCTTATATTATTTTCTAACTCATCTTATGTCATTGAGTAAAAAACTGTGAAGGTCAAAAGATTTTTTCTAACCTTCCTGTGTTATTCCATTAATATTGCAGGTTCCCTTTTNCTTTTTTTTTTTTTTTAATTTTCTTTCTCTCTCAGGGAGAGATGCCGACAGTGTCAAAGACAGTGTAGACAAGGATGGGAGGAGGAGGAGGAGAATATCTGTTACACCAGAACCAAGGAGCTTAAAATAAATCTCTGGCAAACAACCAGAGAGGGATGAATAAATATTCATATTATGCATGAGTAGACAGCTTAAAAAATATGAAATTCTGACGGGTGCCCATAGGGCTGTGCATTAACATGCTGTTGTCAGAGCTGGTGAACCTCGGTGGTTTTCCGAACCGCTGAGATTGTGGTTTGGGTTTGTTCTGTTGGTTGGTGCTGAATGAGCACCGCTCTGGCCTCTGAGACCTGAAATCTTGCAAACTTGCATGTACGGTTTGACCTTTAAATTAAAAAGCAGGATTGAATTTGTAAGGATAGAGAAGAATCCCACAGACAATGTTCAGAGCTATGTAAAACATGGCATGTGTTTACATGTAGTATATAAATATTAATTTTCCATCTTTCTTTTTCCGTCTTTTCCTATACTTGAGGCTAAATGTTCGATTCTTCCAACACAGAGAAAAACTATAGACTTTCGCAGTAGCGGGGGATTAAACGACAAACAGCGTAAACAGGCGTAGACTGAACAAGATGGGTTTATTTGTATTTAATGCAGTGATATAACCTGGCTAATATAGCAGAAGCTCTCAAATGGGAAACTAATTTCAAGGCATTGCAATAAGAACTCTGAATATAGGAAGCGCAAGGAGAGGCTCCTGGTGCCAACGTCCCAGCGTGTGCAATGACTAACACCCAAATGAAGTTTCTCTGGCAGCGTTAGGTGTGGAAGAAGCAGCAAAAACAAGCTAATGGCAGAATGCAGAGGTGCCACCGTTTCTTTCACTGGATGAGAAAATCCTTGTCGTGCAGCCTGTTTCCCAGCAGACACCATGAATACCTTGATGAGCCTGTGGCCAGCTTTGCTTTTCCGATGGTGGAGGTGAATGGATCACAGCACCCACTGTAGACGTGTGTGGCTGCTTCTCGAACGTCTGCTTTCCTTTTGGCTGTGTTCTGAGCTATAAATCTGTCTATTTGTAAATATATTTATATTTATATGAATTTTTATATA
The DNA here is from genome assembly GCA_003993805.1 of Himantopus leucocephalus. Taxonomy (NCBI): domain Eukaryota; kingdom Metazoa; phylum Chordata; class Aves; order Charadriiformes; family Recurvirostridae; genus Himantopus; species Himantopus leucocephalus. The sequence goes on along the minus strand of RSEF01000012.1, from coordinate 22,303,894 downwards.
CATTTATATATAATTTTTTTCATAAATCTATAAATCTAATCATTCAGCTTGACTCCGCAGCCTGTAGCTTGATGGAGCGGTCCGTTGTCATTTCCAGGTAGGCAGTAGCGGTTGCAGAGGTGAGCGGAGCCGGTGCTGTGTCTGTACTGGGAGCTGTGAGTGTGGAACTGGCCGTGGAGGAGCACCGGCAGGGACTGCCATCCCTGCTTGCAGCGTGGTGGGGTGCTCGCGGCTTTCAAGGCAGTACAGACTGCCAGAAATGGTTTTTTATACCATTTATTATCCGGTTGCCTTTGATTGCAGACCAGGATGATCCAGTCCTTTCCAGTCCCCTTATCTCTATGGTTTAATGGACCATGGAGTGGTCCAAGCAGTACCAAGCGGTACGTGACTGCTGGGTAGAGTCTGCACATTTCTGTTCTTGTCGGGAAATACAGCAATTCCGGTCACACTGTTGCATCTCTGACAAGGGCAAGTTCCGATGACTTTATTTGCCTGGTTCATTATGATGCACCTTTAACATTTCCCTACTGCTATTAGCTCGTCTGGTTTGGACTGTCGCGGGAGGGCTCAAGGCAGTAAAAGCAAGAGAACTTTTGTTAGCTGGTATCCATAGCACTTTAGCAGAAAAAGAATACAAAGATAATGTCAGTAGGTTATTTGTTCCTCACGCTTGAATAGACTGATAGCCTTGATTTTTTTCAGCACAGTGATCCAAATTATTGTCTATAAAATTGCGTATTTTCCATTCCAAGCCCATTCCTTTGTGTGAACATTGAATTGGTGTATTGCATTTAAAATTGAAATGATTGATTAAATACTGTAAATTCTGGCCCATTATCGGGTAACTTTTCTGAGACTTCAAATGTTATTGCCTTTAAACCTGCATTTTTTACTGTGTTATTCTAGTCCTTTAAGAGTAGCTGGGCTCAGTTCAGGGGCAGTGCTGTGCTGATCCGCATGGACACAGCGTTCGCACTCTGTAGAAACAGTGTCAGTGGGACGCGATGGCCATCCTGGTCCCTCTGGCCATGTGTGGTTGTCACCGTTTCGACATCAATCGATCAGTATTGAACCGTGTTCCTTGGAAAATGTGTTGTGCCTGCCTCGTATCCATGGGGCTAGAGTAGATATATACTACTATGAATTGTCTTAGTAGATAAGGAGTAACCATTTTTTCATCTTTAGAGATTATGAATATTACGCTGCCCATAAAGAACTGAGAAGAGTTTAGTTCTCCAGCTCCACCGGTGTGCGCCGGTGGAGACACATCGCTCTCGATTGACTGACCATCTGTCCGCTATTGCGTGTTTCAGGAGTTTTGGGTTGAAGGTGGCTGATAATCCATGGTGCATGGTTTCTTCAAGTCATTTGTGCCTTAATTTCCACATAATACAGTAAGCTGGTGTGTGCTAACGAGCACACATGCAATCAAACAGATTTGCTTATGCCTCCGTTTCCGTTTGCGCATGATGTTCTGCGGTTGGGCCGAGGTGACTTCGATACCTTGGTACCCATCTGAAGCTGAACGGCACAGAAGGTGGTCGCAGATGCGTGTGCACCAGCAGTGCTCATCGTGAAACACCGGCTATTGAGTTTCACAGCAGTAGAGGTTCGGTCATTTGTAGTTCCTTTTACCTTTGAAGACGTCATCATAACCCCCCATAATTGTGTTAAAGACAACTTAGTATAATGCCTTCAGTCTGATTTTTTTTTAAACTGTATTATTTGTTTGTAATTTTAAGGGTCCAGACAGAATTTTAAATTAATCCCACGTTTATGGGATTTAGTCTAAAGAATAAACCTCAGAAAATAGATGAAAATCAGATGGAGAATCATACCCTTGGAATGGTATCCCTCATGGGTTTTCAGAGGATTATTTTATTCTTTTGGAATGTTGACACGTTATCACAGTTCTGATTTTTGTGGTTGGATATTCATAGGTAAACTTAATCTAGAGTGAATATCCAGAGTGTTATTGTACGAGGAGTTTTTAGATCACAGTTGCGTGCTCCTTACACAATTATTTCCATCCATAGGATGGTGTATGTGTCTATTTATATCTTGGTTGATACTTAAAAATAATTTATTTCCATTGCCACAGACACTGATTCTGCATAGTGGCACTAGTATTGCTGACTGTGGTCTTTAGCATCTGCTTTGGCTTCAGCACCAGCCTTAAATCTAACGCTGTTTGCACTACTGGGATCAGCAAATGCTGGACTTGCCGACAACTGAGCTGGTTCTCAAATAGTGCCGTGGCTGACTCCATCAATAACAAAAGGTTTAATAAACCCCATTTTCTCTTCGTCAAAAATACGTATAGCTTTTTTGAATTGTATCTACCGACCTCTGCAGAAGCGTTGGGTGCGTTAACGAAGTGTCTCTGCGTGTTTGGGTGTACTCTGAGGGGATCTGACTGCGGAGGAACTCTGCAATGGTTTTACTTCGCAGTTGTACGGAATGCTAATCTGTCTGCAAGGAGTGTGTGTCTTTTCAGGACTGTCCTTTTTTTTTTGTTTTTTTTTAATCAGTGAATACAAATAACTACAAATAACTACAAATAACCATGAATTTTACCAGCTGTTCTCAGCTACATCAGGACTGCTTCTGAGTAACTGGGATATCAGTTGCTTGGGGTGGGGGTTTAACGTTACTCCCAAGAGGGAGAGTAAGCCATACATTAAGATGTTGGGTATTTTACGTTAATCAGGGGAAAAATACAGCAGATACTTAAATCTGTTGACCCAATTAAGCACTATCCATGTTACCAGAAACCCTCTCTATACCTCCCTGATTTTTCCCCCCTCAGATACATTGCTGCTTCTTTGCTCATATGGAGAGCTGTCCCAGACAGCTATTGCAGGCATTTTCCATACCATCCGTCCATATGCTGTGGGTTTAGTGGTTAGTCATTCTGAAACATGAATAGCCCCTCCGTCACTCTTTCTGAGGTCCGTCTTGATCCAGCAGTGCTTAAGGTCATGCAAGGTCTTTATTTTTCTTTCCTCACGGTTCAACTCAACCTAATTTAAATTCCTGTTGGTTATGCCTCAGCCCTTAAGAAAGGACCAGGTTAAATGACACCCGGTGTTGAAAGCAGAAAATATAATTTAAAAAAGAGAGGCAGAGTTTAAAGTAATAATCCCGGAGCGGCACTTTAGGGCTGTCCATATTTTATGGGCTTTTTATAATTATCCTGGATAGCACACGAGGTGTGTGTTCGGCTGGTATCAAAGCCAAGATTTTCTACGCTTACCAAAGACTCAGAACTCTGAAAAAGTCAAAAGAAGTTTTATTATTGTTAAAGGTTTATTTTTAGTAGTTGCTGGACACAGTTTTTATATGTAGTCCTGACATGAATGAATATTCCTTATCATGCATAACACATCGTTCTAAAAGATTTCAGGGAGAAAAAGTCAATTTAGAGTAAAACCTGCTGTTCTCCAGAATCTCTAAATCAGGGGTTTATAGGCAAAAAAGGATTAGAGAGCACATAGAGACATGTAAGCACTGATTTATTCATGAGTACACATTGTTGTATTTTCATGTTTAGGAAATAAAACTTACTTCTAAGTTTGAAAATCTTTCTTGACTTCTGACTCACAACCAGTAGCAAATGCTTAATATTAGCAATTGACAATGAAAGCAATAATCTTTGGCTGTAAAATTGCAAAGGAATGTATTCAGCTCTAATTGGGCTATTTCCACCAACACCAATTATTTCTAGGACACAATTAAGGGTGTTTTGCTAGGTTTAAATAAAATTATGACCCAAAGCACTGCATGAAAGGCACAATTATAAGTCAGAGCTGTGCATCTGCCGCATCTCCTCCTCCCTCCCCTCAACCGTGGTAGCCCCAGCGCTTCAGGCTGCACTTTGTTGCGTCTCCTTATGAACCCGGGGTGGAAAAACTGCAGGTAGAAGCTGGTGATGAGGCTGGTATCCAGTAGATACCTCGGGGTCCTTGCAGCTTTTAAGGAGCTCTTCTCCATCTGGCACTTCAAACACAAGGTTTAATCAAGTATTTTATATTTTCAGGCAACTGACATGTTTGTTTCCAACTTAAACCGCAGTCAGGGTTGTTATACGGTGCCTATCCACATAGGTAAGGAGCTCGCCTCTGTGTTTCAGAGCTGGCAGGTGCACCTCCTCTGCACGTCACACCTAAACCTGGTAAAGGTGTAGGTTTTCTCCCAGCTCCGTTCAGGTGAAAACCTGAGGTCATCAGAAAAATCAGGTCAGCCCCAAAGCACCCCAGGGAAGATGAAATAGCTGTGTATCATGTCAGCATTTCCATTTTTCTGACAGTTAATTGATGCAAAAAGGTTGTAATTATTCTGAGATTACAGAAGTGACAAAATGAGAAGCAGATGCCTGGTCTGCCGTCGAGCCCTCCCCAAAGCCACCCCTCCTCGCGTCTGCTCAGACGCGCCTTGTGCTTTTCATTTCCTTAATGTGAACTTGTCACACACGAGAGCCGCAGACTGCTGGCTGCACTGTGCTGGAGACGGTTAGTCACCTTGCTCCAACATGGATGGGGACCATAGCAAGTGTCAGAGGGGCCAACCCATGGCTGGGCAGGTCCCTCGGCCCCTCTGGGGACGTGGCGTAACACAAGGTGGTGGTCAAACCATTGAGCGAGACTTGACTCACAACAACTCGTGAATGAACAGCACAGCAAGAGCTGGCGGTTTCTTATCTGGGAGAGAAAAAAGAATTGGGTCAGCTGCTAAGGATAAAAACAGTAAATGGCAAAGAAACGTGTAAATGAAATGAGCTGTAAAATACCAATGGTTTGCTCTTTGGGCTAGTTGAATGAAGTAAGTTAGTTGGGTTTTTTTTTCTTGTAAACACTTACTGATCATAACAAATAAAACTTGTAAACATAATACAACTGTTAAGCTTCATTAAATTTGCAGCAGACAATTAATTTTTTTCAGGCAATTCAAAGGGTCTTCTGTACTACTGATTCAGTTTAATTGAACATATTACCACAAGCAGACAATAAGAAATATATTGAAGATATCCATCTGGCTTGTGCTGAAAACCTCGCGCATTTCGTTTTCTGTGGCTGTCACAGCCCTTACTAATTGCCTCATTTTGGCTGTTTTACAATCAGTGTGATTTAGCCATTAACATGATAAAAGTCGTCTTGGTGAAGAGCTTGATATTAAAAAGCATAGATCTCCAGCCTATCTCTCTTGCCAGTTTTGGACTTATCTCTGGCGTTATTAGAGTTATATTTTTAAAAGCAGAAATACAAATATATTGAGTCTTACAGAGCAGCTTCTCCAGGTACGTTGCCTATCTGATTCTGGTGTAGGGAGAGCCAGTCGGTGTGAAGTATTTGCTCTGGGTAATGGTAAATGCAGCAGATTCTTCCCCCCTCTTCTCCCCCCACCACCTTCCCCTTTCTTCTCTATGGCCTTCCAACCCCCAGCCAACCTTCAGGCACATCAGGCATCTGAAAACTCATAACTGCGCAGGTAAATAAGGAAGTCAAGACAAGAGCAAGTGGCTGATGATTATAAATATACGTGATTCGGTACATAATGTGGAAAAAAATACATTTTTTTAGAAAAGTTCAACCATTATGTCTGTATACCTTACAGAAGGAAAAAAATCACATTTTTGTTCTGTATTTTTTTCTTAAACCTACAATGTATTGCAGGGTCAGCATTATTGCAACCTCTCCTACCATAAAAATGGGTTTAGAATAATTCCTTAAAAAGCTCAGTGCTTTCGGTTTAGGAATTTTCTTGTCCTCTCCCAAAAAAGCAAGAGGTTCAGGAGTTCTCAGTCATCAATAGACGATTGGGTTGTTTAGCTCATCATTGAAGATCAAATCTATACATCAGCTGAAAGAGGAGATGACCCATAGGTTAAACACAGACTCTTAATGAGACAAAAGCAGGTTAATTAACACTTTTCATCAACTTGCTTCAATTTATTTTAACATGATCCATTTCAGAAAGGTTAAAATATTTTTCAGTTTTTGAATGCAAATGAAAACCCAACATAGTTAAAATGAAACCATAGATGGAGCACTTCTGATAGATATTTTAATCAAAATAAATGTAGTGCATTTGATTATGTGTGTGTGTGTGTGTGTCTGTTTATGTATGTGATTGTACATAAAACATGAGCAACGAACTATTTAATGCAATAGGTAATTTCATAAGAGAAGAAGACTAGCCAGAGCTTGTTAACTGGAAATTACTAAGAAAGGGAATGTGTTCAACTTAACGATTTCCATCCATTTCCCTGGCTGTTGCAGAGGATTCCTTTAGCCTTTGGAGAAGAGCTACTCCGAGAAGTAGGAAAAGCTGAGGTCTGTAGGACGAGCATGGTACCACCTGGTTAACGAGGCAGCACCGGCACGCAGAGCAAGCCAGAATTGTGCTGGAGAGAGTGAGCCAGTTGGGGGTGGCTGAGCTAATTGACCTCTCCTGTGCTGACAGCTCTGGCCATTAACAGTTCTGCTGCTGGCTCTGCACATGTGTGGGCTATTTAAGAAGAAAGGAGCCCAACTGGGCTTGGATATAAGGGGCCATATCTCAGTTCCTGCAGCTTTGTGTGTCTCAGTGGAGTTACCAGGAGTTCCTGGCAGTGGAAGATCCATCTCCTTGAGCTTTTTTTGTTTCATGCAACTCATTGGGTTTCTAGAAAAGTTGTGCTGCTGTGGGATGCAAATCCCATGTCTATTCTCTTCATTGGTCGAGCAGATCTCGTGTTGTAAGTCTACTAGTGTTATGAGTCTGATCTCCATCCTAAAGGAGGATACAGTTTGTCCTTTTTCCAAAGCATGCGGTGGGATGAACTTCCAGACATGCGTGTCATGGGAATCGCACAAATCTTGGGTAAATTACTGCCATACCCTAAGAGAAAACAATACAGCAGAGAAAATGGAGACCATGGTGGTGTGCGGTCCTGGTGTGGACGATGGGAGCAGGTCTCCCTAGAGCCGCATCTCTCCACACTGAAGTGATTCACGCCAACTGTGCAGGTGGGGATAGGGGAGATGATAACGATCTAACCACGCCACGCCTGGAGAAAGTGACTGCTGGTCTCCATTTGAGGTAAAGATGAAGGAAGCAGTGTGGGAGAATAAAGGGGGAAAGTGATAATGACTCTCTTATCCGAAGAACTTCGTATCCTTGAAAACAGTGACTAAGAACAGACTGGCCTGAAGGCTGTGTTTCTAACATCAAAGATACAGAGGAAGAGTTTAGAGAGCACATTTTCTGTCGTAGGAGGAAAAAGTGTAAGTGTTGAAGAAAAGAATCTGGGACAGTACTTGGGGAAATATCAGTCCTTTTGTGTATTTTCTCAGAAGCATTTTAGGAAGCAGCTTAGCAGAACCAAACTTCTGAGGTTTTGAGCTGTTGTGACTTTTTCTCCCTGAACCTTGCTGGATTGCAAAGAGGTTACTCAAAGTTGCTTATCAGATAATAATAGCCAAGTGGCACATGGATAAAGATGAGGAGTGACGGGTTTTGACACATCAGAGAGTAACTAAAGCATTGCTGGGGGATGATGAGGTAGTGCTTGCGATATTAGGGACTCCTGGGACCTGATTTTCCCTTCTTCTAATGCAACTTAAGTAAGATTATGTGCAATCCCATCAAAGTTAATATGGAGACTAGAGTCCCTTGTCTTAATCCCGAAATCGTGACAGCAGAGAGAATTTAATATCAGACCCTACCGGAATAGTTCAAGTTCTAGGTGTGCTGTATCACAGCGTTCAAGCCAGTCATTTGGGAATACAGCATGAAATCAGTGTTCATGACTCAAAAGCGGGTTGACTCTGAAAGACAAGGAAGTTTTCTCACTGAATTGACTTGCCGTGGCTTGCGCTGGTTCTCTCTGTCACACGCACATTTGGAATATGAATTTTGCTGTCGTTACGTTTGAAGTTTTTGAGTGTATCGTGAAGAACTAGCGATCGAAGCGGTAGGTTTCAGTGCTGTGCTTTCTTCTAGCTACATTGTGAATATATCTAAATAATAATCTTTATTAGAGTTTATTTAGAAAGTCAGCAGTGTTTCACCAGTGAAAATTTCAGTTCCTTTCATGTCTAAGTGCACAGTAGAAAGTCTCTGTAAAAATCCAAGCCTGAATCCATTAGTCCCGGTAACTAAACTGTTTGGTGCCATTGAGGATGACCATCGTTCCCTGCAGCAGCCAGCCACGAGTGGGAGTGCTGGGAGAAATATTGCAGACCACGGCCGAAGCCGGAGCACAGCTGTGTGCTCGGGGCCGAAGCCGCCCGTCGCTGAAACCAGGCGGAACGGGGAGATGGTAGTGCCGGAGGGAAGTTCCTTCCTCCCCTTCTCTGTGTGTGTCTTCGCAAGTTGGGTCTTGATTCTTGTCTTGAAATTATTTACATAAGAAAAACTTGTGGCTAATTTGAAGTAAAATGCCATGCAACGGGAGAAATGTCAGGGAGACTTTTTAATGGTGCTCTGTGTTGAATATTTATTCAGTAGAGTAGGAGCTGGGGATTTTTGAGCAAGTTATAACGACGGGATGGTCTTGCAGGTTGTTATTTTCATTACACGTGTGATCCTGCCCCTTCCCGTAACATCGGGACCTGGGGCTCAACCAACGAGAGAGCAAAACACTAGCACGTCCCTCGGAAGAAGGGTTTGCCTGCTCAGTGTGTCATTAATTNTCAGTGTGTCACTAATTAATTGGAACATGGAGACACGAGTCACTTCCTTGCAAGACAGGACAGGACGTGGAGACATCTTGCCTTCACTGGGAAACAAATGAGGTCTTTGTGGCCCAGAATTTTTTTTTTTTTTTCAAGGTTTATTTTGTTGGTTCTGTTCTTATTGTCGCTTGGTCTGTTGGGAAATAGGTGTTTGGGCTTCGGTCTTGGCTGTGGCAGCGCGGAAGTCTCAACGGGGTTGCAAGAAAAAGTTAATCTTAATGAAAAATATCTGCTGTTCACAGTGGTATAAGAAGACAAAACAGTTTATAATGAAGGTCTTATTTCCGTTTTATATGCTGGGCAAATAAGGTAGCAGAGACTTTTAATGACTTGCTCAAGGTCAGACAGAAAGTGAGGTGGAGAGCACGTTTTATTCCCTCTCGCTGCGAGGTCTGTGCCCGCGCCAGCCTTCGCCCGCAGAGCAGCCCCGGCGCTCAGCCCCGGCCCTTGCTTGTCCTGTGCTATTTTGGATGGAATTCTGTCAAGCTTAATTGTTCACGTTTGGTTGTGATTCGGAGTCTTAACTATTCAAACTGGTGCTGAAAAGCCTTTTCGCCGCCCCTGTGCTTGCCCTGCGCAGGCGCCATGCGGAAGCCTGCGGCTCTGGGCACGCTCCCGCCGGGAACGCTGCCGGAGAGCTGCTGTCACCCCGTCTCGCTCACCTGTCCCTGCACTCGGGTCTGTGGGTACTTCGAAATTCCGGAGGTTTGTAGCAGAGTTTGTCTAAGTGCTGTTGTGTTTTCTTCATTTGACTTAAACTTGTGGGTACTTTTTGAAATGTGTATTTTCCACAAGGCGGCTTGGATGGGCTTAAACTTTTCTGTTATTTATGTGTTCAGTAAGAATTCAGTGTTATCATTAACTAGAGACATCCATTTTCTGTTTGAAATAACAGTTTATTTAAACAGTTACTTCAATTTTGTTTTAAAATAATTTTAAATAGAAGAAAATTGGATGTTACCTGTAACAGCAATAATTTTTGCTAAGTTTTTAGTTTATTTAAAACTTTGACTTTTTTATTTGAGGTTGACCCTTTGAGCTGACCTGACAAGATTTTTTTGAAACTGAAGATAAATTTTTAAAAGATAATTTTAAAAGTCAAACATAATTGATTGCCCTACTTGCCTGCAGATTGTCATACCTCATCCTGCCCAATGCATAACAACTTCTTAATTATGTCTTGTTGTCTGGTTGTCATTTCCTGAGGCACTAGAGAAAAGCCCAGATTTCTTTTTAGTGTGGATTGTAAATAGCTTGGGAATTTCAGATTTTTCTTTTGTGTGGTAGAGGCATTTCTCTATGGGAGCTATCTGCAAGAAATTCTACTAATTATGTTCTAATTATAAAATAGCAGGAGCAAATGCTGCTTTAGAGAAATACTTAGGTTGAAGGCATCACGGGATGGATACAGCAATCCACCCAGCAGATAGACCTTTGTAATAACAGCAGGAGATGGACGCTCCATGGTGAAAATGGAGGTGGTCATTCTTCCTATTGATGGATAGTCATCAGTTCCAGTGGGACACTCTCTACATTGTTCCTGGGGGTTTTATATTGACTTTTGTGTTCCAATGGAGATTCAAAGTCTTTAATAAACAAGTATATTTGGTACTTACTAAAACTAGTAAATCTCGGTAGCCCGCTTTCTGTCAAGATTTTTAATTTTTTTTGAGATCTGCCAAGAGGTGGAAGGAGAAAAAGGCAAAAAGGAATTGTGCATTAGAAATAAGGAAAGTTAGAGTAAGGGAGTAAGTCCTGATTGCTCATTAGAGCTCAACAGCAAAGACCCACCAAGCCTGAGGGTTAAGGGGTCTGGAAGCAGCAGAGAACACGCTGAGCCGGAATGGGTTTGTGTTTTAAAAGCAGGGTTGAGAAGTGCTAAAACTGCTAAATGGCAGAAGTTTAACTTTGGAGTCGTCCCCGGTGCTTTTTTTCATTCAATAATGAGCATACATTCAGTAGGTCCCAGTTCTTTGCCTCCATAACCAAGAAAGTCACAGTCGGAGGAAATCGACGAAAATGAAGAGCAAGGACAAAACTCTCTTGGGTTTTTTGTGGACTTAAGAGCTTCCCCCGTTCATGCAGGGTAATCCCTAAGGAGACATTGGCCAAACGAAGTTAGCAATGGAAATATTCAGTATATTCTGCTGATGTGCAGCACAGGGCTCGTAGTTTCCAATGCAGCTATTAGTTGTGATACCTAAGTTATGTTTCTAAGTGCTGGCCGCCATAAAGTCTCTCCAGTCGCTGTCCCTAAGACAGGTCTTGCAGGGGCCAGCTGATGGAGTTGGCAAAGCATGCAGAAAATTGCTACGTGTTCTAAATCTCTTTTTAATTGCAGCACGAATCTTTAGCCTCATCTGACAGAAGTAAGATCTTAGATCCAGTGCTGCTCTTATTCTGCAGCAAATTGAAATTCTCAGGAAAAACAAAGACAAAAAAAAACCTTAAAACCAAAACCAAAAGTGACTGCAGTAGGCCTCGACACTTGCCCAAATGAAAGCGAAAGGAGATGCTCCCCTCTGGCTGGGTTTATTGTACAGCTTAAGGGCAGTTGTAGGTCTGTATTTTTTACTGCGGCACGTGAGAGCCAAAATCGCAACATGAAGAAGATAGTTCCTGAAGTAAGCCAGCGACATCCCTGAACATACACAGCCACACATGCCTATAATAATGAAAAGCAATTTCATTTAGGTTATACGTAGATATATACCAGAATGAAACTGTGACATCCTCTGTGTCTGTGTGTGTGCATGGCTCTATAGAAAGTATGGTCTGATTATAATAATAAGGTATTGAGCATTACTGAGAAATAATTGTATTAATTTTGAGAACTGAGAGGTATTGTGTCTTCCTGCAAATTACATTATTGTATAAAATGGTGTTTATACAGATACCTGTATTACAGAGTGCATGTGGGTTTTACTAACTGTGGGTAAATATATTGATACAGCATTTCAGTGAAAAGGTTTATTTTTACCAAGTTAGAACACATTGGGAATGAAGTAGAATAATATTATATTTGCCTGGTTTCTTCAAAACTTTCCATGTTTTCAGCGGTATCAGTAGGTGCTCCCATCCAGTTCCCCTTAGCGATAGAAATGGTGACGCACTGCGTTCACACCGGCTGCTTGGGAAGCTGCACATGTCTTGGGCTGCTTGATAAATGACCTGTACGCCAAGACTTGCTTATCCCAAGGCATTCGCAACACATGCAAGCCTTGATCTGGGTGACGTTAAGGATGGTTGAGCTATGGATCGTTCGCTGGGAAGCTGGAAAGTCCAGCTGGTGATTTTCATGCTATTCTGTAAGTTTGACAGCTCAAGAGGCATCAGTTCCTAATGACCCTTAATTTGGGATTTATTCTTGCATGTCAGCTAATTCCTAACATCTTGGTCCTGATGAGGAGGGTGTAGATAATAGACACAGAACTCGGATAGGAAAGACATAAAGCACACGCTATACCATAAAAATGCAAAGACTGTGCCAGTCACTTCATAATTTTGCAGTTTGAATGCCTGCATATCGTATTATCTCTGCTCTACTTCTCTTTGAAAAATTTTTATTTATGGTCATTACTGTTCAAAACGTATTTCAAAGCCCCATAAGTCAACCATCTCAGCAGGCTGAACTGTTCAAAGGGGCAGAATGCTGTTGGCCACTGTGTACCTGGGCTGCAGGGCAAACTGCGCGGCGCTGCGTTGGCACAATTACCTGTGGCTTGTGTTACACGGAGAAGCGTGATTGATCCTTGAGTGACTTGCAATTTATCAAAGATTAGATATGATTTCTCCTGTATCTGATTAACCTTCTCTCTAAGATGGCCATCATTTTTGCAATGACAGTAGATTATTCCATACTTGAAAAGACGGATATCAGCTAGTTGCAATCAATACCCCACAAAAGGTGACACCTTGAATTCACTGGGTTATCTGTAAAGTGTGTCACAAACGGTTCAATCGTTTGTCAAATACACCGATTTCATTTAAGGCACCTCTGAAGTGAAGTGGATTTTATTTTAGTCTGAAATGCAAAGAGGTAGAGAAGGGATGTTTGGGTTTTGTGGTGTAATCAGGCGCTGTTGCATGCTGCTATAAAGAGCAAGTACACATTTCTATGAGTGACAGATTTGATTGTCATTTCCAAACCCCATTACGTGTGATTTTCTTTGTCACAATTGTATGGAGAGAGCTTGATTTGATAAGATTGCATTGCACTAGGTGAAATGGAGGTTAAAATGAAGTATTGTGCCCTCTTGTTATTTAAGTAACACTCTCTGTACTCTCAGTGGAGTGGATATATTTTCATATATTTTGTCTTTGAATTTGCTATAATGGCACATCCCTCCCCAGTATCCTTTGATGCAATTCCATTCTTAATGTGTTTTCAGATTTAAATTAACTGTCATTTATTATTCAGCCACACAAAGAATGCATATTTGAGTATGCAGAAATGCAATCCCTTGATTGACTGCCCGGTCCCTGTCTGGGAGGTGGGAGGCATTCATTCCCGGGAGGGAGACTCTTACATCAGGTTTAGACAGTTTTCAATCTGCTGGAAGCTCTTTTTCAATGCCAGTTTAAGAAGTACGTTAAGATCTTGTGCCTCGACTGCAGTTCCGCTCTGAATGAAGCTGAGAAGGAAAGTGCCATTCTTGAAAGGGACCCCTCAGCAGCTGGATGGGCGCGTTCCTTAGGAGCGCGGTCACGAGGAGCAACGCCTAAGCTCTCCTCCTAAACCAACCTTGCCCACACTAACGGAGAGCAGAGGCTGCCCAAGAGAAAGGGGCTCACGCCACGTGTTGAAGCACCAATCTAAAAATAACTGCGTGTCCCCCACACCACCGCGGTTCCGATGTGGCAAGATTTAAGCCAAGTAAACTGCAAGATAAGGATTCTCTTTCAGGAGAGCAGTTTCGGCATGTCCTAAATGTCCAGCTCAACCGTGTGTATTGCAGAATCAGAGTCTCCGCTCTTCCAGGAAAGGTCAGATGTTCCACCTTCCTTCCCTTAATCCCCCTTAAATACATGGCCGTGTGTCACTGCCTTCGTTGCCAAAGATCGCTGCTTCCTGATTGCATGGAAAGATCTAGACCACTAACCACATATATTTCTAAAATGGGAGAAGTCACTTTAGTCCCAGGCCTAAATTCGCTTTGCTAAACTGATAGTGTCCCTTTCGCTTTTAATAAGATCGCATTTTATTAGGCTGAACTACCATAGTACACACCAGAGGATACTGTAAGTGCTGCAAAATTTTCTGCTAAGAAATGTGCCTTATAAATCAGTTACTTGTCTTGCGAGAGCACATGTGTAATAGCTGATTATATGGAAAAGAAGAGTTATATTGGCATAAGAACCACGTGCCTGTTCCTGAAAGCATGTATGTGACTCATCACAGCTCACGTCTGTGATATCGGGAAGGCCAAATACTGTAAAGGCTTAGCCTCTCCTCATTTCTTTCTGATCTTCATTTTGGCCATGCCCCATAAAGTACTTAAACAGTCTATTAAGATAGCTATGCTAATTCATACTACGTGTTTAGTTGTCCACCGGTTATTAATCTCTTTAGTTCAGGGTCATATTTTCCTCTCTTCAGTGTTTCTCGCAGTGTCGGATGGTGCCCAGAGCAATAAGAGCTCCCAGAAGTTTAGCTGGTCGAGTCTCAGATGCTTTTGATTTTATGGTCTTGGATAAACGTTTCATTCACAAATAGAAGAGAAAGAAACAGTAGCGCACATTTGGGTATTTATGTATTGGACTTTGATTCTTTGGTTGCTCATAGAAAACGGATGATTCTCCCTCCAAGATTGATTTTTATTATCTCCAGACATGATTTGCCTTGAAATCAATACAGTAATGTAAAATGTCGTTGCAAATAGAGGACATTGATCTGCAATGCATTTATTAACTCCCTCTGATAAAAACCGAAATGAGAACAGTAAACATGCTGGTGTTCCAAAAAGAGAAAAAGTGAGTCCCAAATACTCAAGTTATAGTTTATCTGCAAGAAAAACCTATTTTAAAATCTTGTACATGAAATGGCTTATGCAGATAAGCAAAAAACGTAGGTAGATCTTTAACCTTGTGACACTGCCGGCTGTTTAAGAGAATTAGGTAATGAGAAGGTTAATCAAACTTGAAGCTGCTGCTTATCTGCCTGGGTCCCAGTAAGGAATATCAGCAACGTGAATGGAAATTCAGCCCGAGGAGAAGCAGCGCTCTGTCCGTTTTCTCTCTCGTTGGATGCAGCCGTGTGCGCTTGGCATCGCCTGCCTTTGTCTTAGCCGCTTGTTTGAAGCATCTGGTAATTGAACATAAACTCTTGCACTTGAGCATTCATGCTTGAACCTGAAATTACCTTGTCATCCACACTGGCTTTCATTAAACAGCTAACAGATGCCCTGGCATGCTCCTATCACGGCACATGATGCAGAGAGTCAGAGCCTCGCGTATGGAAATGCCTTTGGTCTAGATGGTCTCCTCTTGTCCAGCCTGCAATAAATGGCCTCCTCTCTGCATTCCGCAGCAGCCGCTCTGGCCGTTACGCCTCTGAGCTGCTCGCTGCTATTTAACTCAGACGTGCCCTCCGAGTATAATACGCGGGATACTAATATTTCTTATGTACTTGGAGAAAATGTACATATCCCTCAGCAAAAACAAACACAGCTTTTATTCTTTCCCATTTAAAGAACCAGACCGTATTTCTTCTGTCCGTCAGCAGCTGTTGCAGTTTTCACGAGCCGGTTTGTGTCCATTTGCACATACTTTCCCCTCCAACGCTATGAATATTTACAAGATAATTTAGGCAAAAGAGTAAACGGGAGAGGGACATATGCTGCAGACCTTCAATGGCGGATCTTTTACAAAATTTCCGTTAGCTTCCATGAACCAAACCTGGCAGCATGGAAGTGCAAACCAGTCTTGAATGAAGTGAAATGGGCAAGGCTGGAAGAAAAAAGGAAGGGATAAGCCATTGCAAAATCTTGGAAAACTTCCCTTGTACGTGTAACAATCTGAAGGCACTGTTAAGTTTTGAGGGGTAGTTCTGATTTCTTCAGTTTTTACCCCAGATAAATACATCAAAACCTGGATATTCCTTTTTCTTCTTTGTCCGTTGACCTCCCCTGTGCCAGGGTAGACGTCTAAATAAGCATTTAGGTTTTAGGCGCGCAGGTTTCAGAAACCAGCATTAGAAATGCTGACATTATCTCTTTTTTGAATCTGTCTCCGAGATGCTCAACTCCACTGATTCGAGGCCAACGACAGGAGCTGTATCTCCTGAGCATGTTACAATTCAATCTATTATTATAGTAAAATACTCTATGTTCCTTCTGCAGCCAGGGCTGGCAAAGCATATCTCATTGTTTACCAAGCACTTTGATATCCTTAAATGAAAGGCACTGCGGTTATTAGCATCGCTGAATCCCTTCCCTGCGGAGCGGAGGAGCACACAGCCTCCACAGCTGAGCCAAATTGGAAAGGGGCACGCTTGGAAACGGGACGCCAAGTAACCGTCTCACGCAGACAGGTCTGCCTGTTCCTGGGTGGAAAAAAAAACCCTTTGGTTGGTTGAAATCTTGCTGATGGGCACCATACATGGAACATCGCTTCTTGCTTTGCCCTGGTCCTCTTGTGTCATTCAAAAGATATTCACCTGCCCCGGACTGACCCTTTTTTTTTTTAAAAAAAAAAAAAAAAAAGAAGCGTTATCTCTGAAAGTCAGTCTCTGATTCATTTTATGTCCCTTATGTCGTGCCACTGTGGATTGTGTCCCACTGTGTCATGTCCTCCAGATCAATACGACACAACATAGCGCTGCGTGAGCTACAACAAGCAAACGCAGCGATGCGAAGCTGTTTATCCTAAACAAGTAATCCCGCCTAATGGACACCCAATCAATAGAAAATCAGGGTGGGTTGGTTTCTTTTCAGATTGGATAATTGTTACCCTCAGACCGTGCCCGTGATGTCTGCAGCTCAGAAATGCATCACAGCTTCCCGAAATGAGACGCGACTCACAGGCGGCACCAACAGCTAATGACGGGTTCGCTTTAGCGGGGGACGAGGGACAACAGCGAAGCGGTTACAGCCTTCCTACAGATGGGAAGTGCTGCTCAGCTCCAGTTTCTTCCAACAAACTGAAAGCTCGCAAGAAAATTTTGTGAAAATCTCTTGTAATATAAACTAAATACATTATCAGTCAGAAATACACCAAATTCTCTGCAATACGCTGCAGCAGTAAAACTACGGGATGTAACGCAGGACAAAGAGGTAAGAAAAGCTCAGATAGCCTCAGCGCACCCCACTGGTGGGGCCGGGGCTGATGGTGGTGGCGGCGTCCAGGGCTGTCCCGTGTGGCAGTGCGAGTCTGCTCCAGCTGAGGACCATCCCCAGGACCTTCTGTGCTGCTCAAACCTTCTCGGCTCCCATGATGAGCTGCAAGCTGAGCCGCTCCGTGAGCTGCCAGCCTGGCTGGCACGCAAGGAAAACTGCATGTAGAACAAAAGAGTACTGTTTGTGTCACACAGAGTGTGTTCCTGACAATGCCGGCATGGAAGGAATGCTGCGAGAGA
The DNA here is from genome assembly GCA_003993805.1 of Himantopus leucocephalus. NCBI lineage: Eukaryota > Metazoa > Chordata > Aves > Charadriiformes > Recurvirostridae > Himantopus > Himantopus leucocephalus. Next base: position 22,286,599 of record RSEF01000012.1, on the reverse strand, counting down.
GCTTTCCTGCTTCCCTGAGCCTTCAGTGACACCTACAGACAGTCATCTACCAGTCTGCAGAGGGTCCATCCCAGCACAGGCCAGTGTACACTCGCTCACGTCTCCTGTCACTGCCTTTGCTATACCTACAGGACACCTGCTGAATATGTTTGCGTGTGCGATGTAGTTATTTTTTTCCCTAAATGTTTCGAGGAGGGCCCCGGAGATGCTGCGAGGGCTGGAGCCCCTCTGCTGGGAGGACAGGCTGGGAGAGTTGGGGGGGTTCAGCCTGGAGAAGAGAAGGCTCCGGGGAGACCTCAGAGCCCCTTCCAGTGCCTAAAGGGGCTCCAGGAGAGCTGGGGAGGGACTTTTTACAAGGGCATGGAGTGATAGGATGAGGGGGAATGGCTTCAGACTGGAAGAGGGGAGATTTAGATTAGATATGAGGAAGAAATTTTTCACTTCAAGGGTGGTGAGCCCCTGGAACAGGTTGCCCCGAGAAGCTGTGGCTGCCCCATCCCTGGAGGTGTTCAAGGCCAGGTTGGACGGGGCTTGGAGCAACCTGGGCTGGTGGGGGGTGTCCCTGCCCAGGGCAGGGGGGTGGAACGAGGTGGTCTTTAAGGTCCCTTCCAACTCCAACCATTCTATGATTCTAATCAAGACTGAAAAGCAGATTATTTTCCCTCCTGATGACAGAAAGCTTTTCATCCCTTGAGAGCGTTCCTGCTGGCATGCACTATTCACTTATTTCTTCTGTAAAAAACTTCTCAGTAATGCCAGACAAACTTTCTCAGAAGTGACCTGGAAAAATTTGCTTGCTTTTTGTCTATTCTTTCTGCAGGAGAGCTGGGAAGTGCCAGGCACTGCTTCCCTCTGGGGAGCGCTCAGAAACCTGCAGCCAGCTCTGAGGGGTGATGCTACTCACAGGAATTCTTACCCCTTCTCTGCAACTGAATCTTTCAGCCCTATATATATTACAAACTATCTCACAATGCACCAGGGTGCTCCAAAGGTGAATATAATCTCAAAATATCACCAAAATCACATTATTTTTTTTTTTAATTAGCTGTCCTTGGGAATAGTGCCCTTACGAAGCCAAGACATCTAAGGAAAATAACTTGCACTTGGAGGGGACAGGACAGTAACAGAGCATTAAGATCAGCTCTCCCGTAGTACCTGTCTCCCTAGATGGTCTCTCTTGCCCTGCAAGTGGACAGTAAATAAATGAGTAGCTAGCTCAGAAAAAAAACAATCACTGTTCTTTTCATTTTTGACTTGGATGGTAACCAATGCGATTTTGGTATCATTAAAGCACTCACCATAATTTAAAAAGTGCCTGATGTTACAGGTTTTGAAAATGCAAATCTAATAATTTTGATTACCACTTGGCTGCGTATCGCCAAGGTGTGCCTACACTCGGCTGCCCTCAATTACCTCCTGAATAACATTTTCCATTTGCTGCTCTGCTAGGGTTATTAAAGGGGGGGAGGGGATGCTTTTCCAGCTTTCCCAGTCCTTGAGAAGCGATGGGTAAGCATTCTCCTTGGGGTGATTTGTAACGTGCGTCACAGGGGCTCGTGCTTGTGCTGAGCATGGCTTGGGTCCGAGCCCTCCCCGCACATCGTTTGTCACCAAGCTGGATCGGCTGTTCCCGTCACCCGGTACGTTCAGCTATTAGATTGCAACGCTTCTTGGCATGGTGGGATTGAGAGCTGGATTTTGGGAGGCACCAGGCACTTGCCGTTCCTACCATGTCCACGGGAGCTGTGCTAAGCTGCTCTGCAGAGCAGGTCTTCAGCAAACACCCGTGTTTCATTCTTTATATGTTCATAAACTGTATGCGTTGCAGCAGGAAGAATCAGATTCGTGCTGTGGACTCCTCGCCTCTTGCAGAAAGTGCCGCGGAGGCGAGGGTTAGCTACAGCAAACCCCCGGTGCAGGCGCTCGTTAAGGACCACAGCTTACAGGGATCATTGCGGGACTCAGGTGGGAGAGCTCAGGGCTTTGTGGGAGGCACCCGTTTCATCTCAGAGTCAAGTTCTTCATCAATATTTCATACGGGCTTTGAGCAGGGCCGAGGATGCACTTCTGATGCTGAAAGGAGTTCAGTAAGCGATGCTGCGCCTGAGCCCCACTGCAGCTGCGGGCGTTTCTGTAGCAGCCTGAGCTTGGGATGCTCCAGCTCTTCTTGAGTTCCAGTAGTCGCAACCCCAAGTGACAGTAAAATCCTCATACATCACTTATACAAAAGCAAAGTCAAAAGTCTGGGCCATAATTAAACATTTAGTAGCGTGCACTAATAATGCTTATACCTGAGAAATTTAAAATGCCTTACTTGTATTAATTAGCTAAAGCTCAAAACATCTACTGTGGTTCTGCTAAGAGTTACTCTATTTTGTTAGAAGTGAAACCAAAATATAGATGAATTAAATTTGGCCAAGTCCCTGAGGACTTGATCTGAAGCCTATATAGGCTTCAGTGATGAAATCTTTTTCACCTCCTCCTCTACACTTTTGCCGAGGTCGTTGAAAACCCGGGAACAGCTTCACATCCCCAGAACTGCGGTGAGTAGTTCTGCCCAGGACTTTGTTGCTGTATCCTTATTATTTTAGATGAGAATTAAGCAGTCGGCCAATAGCCTCTGGAAGAAGTAGTCGAGATTTTGGTTTAATATACCACAGAATAAATAATGCTCGTAGTATTTTAGCATGACAGCTGTGTAGAATAGACTTTTGGAATGAGCAAAAATATCTATCTGTGTATGATTTTCAGACTTTTGGTCTCATTGTTAAGCAATATTTTTTCTCCTTTTCATTTCCTCTGAGGCCCTGTAGAAAAAAAAATACTGCATTTTTGTCACAGAAATGAAAGACAAATGTTAACTTTAGAGGCAGAGGGAATTCGCGGGCACAGACGAGGAGCTGAAGTCTGCATAATGTGTCATGGCTCATCTTTCTGTGCCACCATTTTGCTTGTACTGCACGACTACAGTGAAAAATAGACAATTAAACCAGTGGTAAAGGATCCGTGTGAACTTCAGTTGTGAATAAGGCATTAGTCCTGAAGCCCAGGGTGGAGCTGGTAGGTGCTGCTGCTGATATCTAACAGACAGAACTTGCTACCTCACAGATACCTGCAGGTTTGGGGGCTTTCCTTTGGAAATGTTGTGTTTAGGACACTGCCCTTTCTCACCTTTCTTCTGCTTCATCTCCCCACAATACTTGCTCAATTCTTGTTCAAAAGGTCGGTGACATCTCGTGTAAGACCACAGAGGTCCTAAAAGGTGAGTCAGTCTGACCTACTCACTGACGCAAACCAGCTGCGCGTCAGGCAGAGGAGTTACTACACATAGAGCCGCATTCTGCCCCAAAACCCCTCTGTCTGACGTTGCTACGGGGCTTGGCTTACTGGGGCAGAGTTTTGGTTTCCGTGGTGTGAAAGGTTTGGTTGGTATCCCTCATCACGTATATTTGTTCTGTGTGTGGGCCCTCCTCACAGAAAGAAAACTACCTGCATTTAAAATGTAAAACCATCCTTTACACAGAGAACGTGGCCAATATTCTTAACAAGCACCAAGTTTTCAATAAACAACATACAACACTAACATTAGTCTAGTCTTTCACTTTCCAGGTCCAAGGAGATACCACTCATGGTTTTCATATACTCTTCTTCATTCCAGTTTTGGAGATTTTTACATTGAGAGAGTTTTCTTAAAGCAGCATTTAATTTAGGGGTTTTTTATAACCATGGTAAGCAATGTATGACTGTGAAACAAATCTTTGAAGTAAGAAGATGCAAATAGAATAATCTCTGATCTCCAAGCTTTTCCAAAAACATTAACCAAGCCTTTCAGATCTGCTGCGCTCTTTTCCAGCCTTTTCTTCTTGTTCATCAGGATGGTGGCTAGAGCAGGATTCTAGAGGATTTATTAGTGGTGTTTCAATCCAACAAAAAGAGAAAGGAATTGGAGGTTAAAATCAAAGCTGTCGTAATTCACTTGTTGCATTAAGGACCTTCCTGAGGGATCACTGCAAATTTTTCAAGTTCTGGTGGCAATGCTGCAGTTGTGGTAGACTGCTTAGGGTCTTTCCCAGCTCTACATCTCTCTCCATTTCTGAGGACGACATGATTAATGCTTTTTTTCCCCCCCTTTGTTTTTTCCTTTGTTTGTAGATCCAACCCGGGTTATGGTGTCACCTTTCAGCATGGATGTCACTGTTGGAGAAAGCATTGTCTTGCCTTGTCAGGTGTCTCACGATCACTCGCTAGATATCATGTTTACCTGGTCATTTAATGGACACCTGATAGACTTTGAAAAAGATGGGGATCACTTTGAAAGAGTTGGAGGGGTAAGTATTAATACTGAAGCAATCTCCTTACAGTCATAAATGTAGGTAACATAGAAAAGGGCCACTAACAGAAGGAATGGACTTGACTTAGTTAATAGTAGATGTTATCTTGTGTCTTATAGACTGAGATGAGCGTTGCCAATATAATACTTCATTATAGTTGGTGTAAAATTGTTACCATTTCTTAATTTACATGACTTAAATCTGCTCGCATGAACGATGTGTTGACATTGCAGTGGGATGTATGTCAGAAGACCTATCATATGTTTTCTCATTGAGAAAAACTGCCTTCTCATTCAAGGAAGAAGTCCATAATAGTTTTTCTCTGGCTATAACAGTGAAAGAAATGTAAAATGTAAGAATTGTTTTGTCGTCCTTCCTGATGAATTTTTGTCCGTTTTTATTGAATGAAGGTAGCAAGAAAAAGAAGGAAAGAAATGTAACAAATATTCAGCAGAGGCAGAAAACTGGAAAGGGTTTTGCATGTTGCTCTGCGGGAGGTTTTGCAGAGCCACGTGCTCCGCTGGGTTTCAGGCAGACTGGCAGTCCGTGTTTACATTTGTCAGGAGTGAAATTTAATGCTGAGAGGAAAAGGAAATACAATTTACAAGCCTTGCTGTTACCCCCAAAAAAATCATTTAGAAGATGCACCTGAAGATTGATGCCTGGGGCGCACATCGGCAGCGCCGGCTCTGCCCGGCGACTGCGCCCGATTGGCCTGCAAAGCTAAAATTACCAACTTCATTAATATTCCTCAGTCAGAAAGCCACAATCACAAGGTTACCCTGAGATTTCTAACGTATCGAATGCTTTGTGTCTGGAGAAAAATTTAGAGAGAGTTTTCAGCTTCCTATACATACAGAAACCTAATTAGTTCTATTCAACAGTTAATCAGACATGCACTTGGCGTTTGGAAAACAAATTACCGCTGTTAGGTGATGCAAGATTTCCTCGGAGAGTGCTGCTCTCATGATCTTTAGCACAAAAACGCCGGGCAATCAAAACGCTGGCCGTAATACAAAGCCGTGAAACTATTGCAGATGTCTCATAATTTGGGCCGGTTTGCACTGACAAAATAGATGTGGCCACAACTTGGGCATCTGAATACCAGAGAGGCTATAAATTGGATATCCAGAGAGATAAAGGAGGAATGAGAGCAAACCTGCCCTACGTAAGCTTTGTCACAATGTGTTTAATGGGGAAACTGCTTAACGGACCCAAACCGGGCTCCCCTGCCCCTTGTAGGAGCCATCGTTTTAGAAACGCTCCCGCTCTTATCTTCAAGGCAGACTCATAATTTTAATAGGGCACGGCTTGCATTACTAATGTTTTCATCAGCCAGTGTAAAGTAAATCCATTAGTCACAGTGTCCTTCGTGTGATAATGATGTTTAGCGCTCATTAAAAAGTAATTGTAACCACTTTTCCCTACTTTATCAGCAGGATTCAGCTGGTGATTTGATGATCAGAAGCATCCAGCTGAAGCATGCTGGGAAATACGTCTGCATGGTGCAAACGAGTGTGGACAAGCTATCGGCTGCTGCAGACCTGATTGTAAGAGGTATTTGAATTTTGTTACTGCTGTTTTTGTTGTAAAATTTCTTTTTTTTTTTTTTTTTCCTTCCTATTTTCTGCTGCTGGTACGACAATTCCTGGGCTCGGAGACATTCATTGGGATCTTGTAATTAACCTAAGAAATAAGCTCTAAGTGCACGCTGGGTTTCACAGGACATTTTCAAACAGCGCATATAAAGATTCTTTTATATATACACACTCGTACAACAGACACACGGCACAGATAAACACACTAGTACACATCCGTGTCCTGAATGCAAAACTTGCAGCAACTGAGCTCATTTATTTGATGAACTGAGCAGCATTTCTGCCCAGCAATATTGTTCCTTTTCTAGAATAAATACAATTTAGTAACTTCACTGATATTTTAAGACCCGTTCATTACCATACACAGGTGATCTGTAAGTATGACTTTAATTAGTTAACGTGAGTCGGGATCCTTACAATAAATATGATATATATTTTCCTGCTTGTTAGCTTTGAGGAACGCAAACTCTGGTGCTGCTCTGCGTCTGCCACCCTCAGTTCTCGCAGACCCCAGGAAAATCATAGTTTGCACATTCTCCGGGTAACATAAGTTCTCAGGCGACTCAGTGAAAGGAGCAGAGCATGAAAAAGAAATAAGAAATTCCCTCTTTATCAAAGCTGCGCCGGCGTAAAGTGTGCGAGATTAAGCCCTGAACTTCCACTGGGAAGTGTGGCCGTGTCTGTAGCCGGGCGTTTCTGTCGTCCTCATAATACCGTTACGCTTTTCACCACGTTTCCCCCGTAGGAGTGTGGACGCCGACGTTCTTAGCCACGTGCTGCACAAAGAGCTGGGCCCCTGGAGGCAGCGCAGCCGCTGCTCTCCTCCCCAGGCGGTTGCTCCCCGTTACTCTCGGTTTTTTCCTGTAGCATGATTTCAGATGACTTTTTTTTTTTCTTTTTGCACAAACATTTCAAAACAGGCTGCTGATGGGCGCCCCAGTTAGGTAATTTCCTTAGTGCTGGCTCTGTAAACAAACAGGAGGAACATGACATTCTCACAAGAAAAAGACCTTTGATGACGGCAAAAATACTGATCTTATCGCTCCCTAAAAACATCAACGGGGACGTCTCTGTCTGGGCCAGTGGTCCCATGGCTGCGCTGAGAGTTGTGCTGTACCCTCTCACCGACTGCATAAAAATTGGGAAATACGCCTGGGCTGTGAGACTGGAGGGGGAGGTGAATAGCTGGTGCATAAATACACCTTCAGAATGATTTTCAGAAGTTTTTTTAAATATTGGAGTTATGTCCAAATGCTAAGAGATCAGCTACTAGAATAAAAATCAATTCTTTTTGTCAGGGAATATCAAACAAAAGCATAAAGAAGTACACACGGATCAGCCCACTTGTTCAGGATGGGGTTTTTCACACCATCAGAACACACGCACGTGTCTCTCAGCAGCCCAAAAATATTTGGTGAATCGGTAACAGATGATTTTTCCCTCTCTTGCCCTACTATAGCCTGCACCCTGCAAAGAAGTGTATTCTGAAATATTGGGAATAACCATGGTTATTCCACGACATGAAGTGAAGACAGTTTGTTTCAGCCTCAGCCGAGCAGTAGGAGTAATTTGTGACAGATCCAAGGAAATTTCATTTCTCTGGTGTAACTTGCGGTGGGGAACCGAAGGAGCTGACTGCTCCGTGAGGCTGCGTTGCGTGGCTGCTCCCCCCAGCGAAACAATTTAATGTTTTAATTTCTGAGAAATTAAATCTGGCGAGACCTGCTGGAACTTTCATTTTAAAGACTGCAGATTGGAAGGTTTCAGGGTATTTTAGATATTTAAATGTGTCCAGCTCTCTGAATATCATATGAGAATAATTTTAGTCCGGAGAGTGAATTGCAAAGAGAGTTTGCTTGAGATGGTGCTTGCGGGGAGAGACTTCACCTCAGGTACCACTACGGACAGTAATGGCCATATGATACAGGAGAGATGTCCTCTCTCTGACGGGTACGTCCTACAGTGCTTTACTGGTTCAAAGGAACCCAGCAGTGAAGCAGACAATACTGGTCCACATGCAGCACGATGCTAATTACAGGCAGGTCCTTCGTTCTTCACCGGTCTCTGGGTGCGTCCAAGCTACAGCCAAACATCGTACCAGTGCGTCGGCCAGTGATACAGCAGCAGAGGTGGGACGGTAGAGCTGACCCCCGGTGCTGCGGCGAGTGCCTTGCTCTGTTGCGTAGCCCAGGCATGCCACGGCGCTGCTGCTCATGTGGACGCACCTAGGGGTGAAGCTGGGGATCTGTGGGTTTGTCTGTCCCCCCACGCCTCCCAGTCTCATCGAGGCAGTGAGAGCTGCTAAACCACAGCTGCGGCTGCGCCTAACTCCTCTGCAGGGACTTGGTTACCTCTGTCCTGAGCGGGAGAAGAAGACCGGAGCGCTCCCTCCTTGAGCCACTGCGAAGCTCCAAGCACCCCCTCTCCTATAATTCTTCCGACAGGTCCCCCAGGTCCACCAGAAGCTGTGACGATAGACGAAATCACCGACACCACTGCTCAGCTGTCCTGGAGGCCGGGAGCAGACAACCACAGCCCTATCACAATGTATGTCGTACAAGCGAGGACCCCCTTCTCGGTGGGCTGGCAAGCGGTGAGCACAGGTAGGTCCACCGCCTGGTCCCCAAAGAGCTCCATCGATGGAAGACGCCTCCATCGGGACCCACCCACGGGCCGAGCGGAGCAGCTCTGTGCCCTGAAGTGAAAAGTAATCTCGGTGGCTGCAGAGCACTTGTCTGATTAACTAGTTCCAAGTTTGGCAACCCAAAGATTTAGGGTCCACTCAGTGCTATTACTCATCCATTTTTCTCATGAATGTTTAAGGGAAAGCAGAATGAATTCCTATCTTTTGTTGCCGCGCTGGAGATATACAACAGTAATAGTGGTCTATAAAGACATCCCTCAGGGACAGGCCGTGTCATCTGGCCTATCTTTAAGTAGAATTATTTTTCTGATAGAGGGAAAAATCCCATGATGTAATTGCTCATTCCATCAGAGGTTAATTTTGTTCCAGTCACCATTAAATAGAGGGAACGCTGTGTTTTAAAAACAGAAAAATAAAATCCCTTTAAACCTGTTGTCTTGACACTTTGTTTTCAAAAAGTGGCAATTTAGGAGAAACTCTTTAATAGCAGGAGTTTATGTGCTAAAAGCATAATGTTTTAGTGCCACCTCTTTTACTTCTTTGCAGTTAACGAAATGTTAGAAAAATGAGAAAAGGTTTATCAATCCTTATTCACTTTGTATTTACGTTAATCCCTCACTTTTAAGGGTGTCGGATATCTATGACCTTTTCTCAGCAGCCTTTAATACTTTTGGTGGGTTTCACTGCATTCCTGACCTACAGCTGTCTCCTAGTTCCAGAGGTCATCGACGGCAGGACGTTCACAGCGACAGTGGTGGGTCTGAACCCGTGGGTCGAGTATGAATTTCGAGTCGTGGCTGCCAACCTGATTGGGATTGGAGAACCCAGCCGACCTTCAGAGAAGAGAAGAACTGAAGAAGCTCGTAAGTGGTGGTGGGCAACTGGGTTCAGTCTCGTTGAATAAATGCTCCTCAGTGCTAACGGTTGCGTGGCACTGGAGGAAGCTGAGGAGCCCTTTCTGTGCCCATCGCTCGCCTCCCTGGTGGCACGTTATTTGTGTGCACAGAACAGGCAGGGGAAGTTGTGGAGCTCCTGATGGGCTCTTTTGCTCGCTCCATGACTCCTGGATGTATGTAGGAAGACTTCATGCCCTTTCCCTGCAGAAAGCAATGATTTTCCCAAAAAAAAAGGAATTTGGGCAGGTTTTTTGGAAAATACTGCCCAGTATCCCATGATGAAGGAGATGAACTCTGAGAGCGGTCCCCCTGGTTTCCCGTGATCAGCGTGAAACTCTGGAGCACAGACCGCAGCACCTTGAGAGCAGGAGTTTGAGCTTCACAGCTGGAGAGTCAGCAGGCCCTTCATGCCGGGGGCTTCTGTGGTTCTCCGAGTGACTTGGACCTCAGCCCTGTGGGCCATCAGCCTTGGAGAAACCACCCTGGGCTGCCCTATGGGTTGGATCATTTCACGGGCTTCACGGTCTTCTGCAACCCTCTCCCAGACGCACCGCTGCCTCCTGGAACCACAGTGTGTCTTCAGGCTGCTGCCGGCACAGCTTAACGGTGATCCTCAGTGGTGCCTGCATTCGGGGATTTCAGCGCAAGCGACAAGCCTAAGAGAGCTTTAATGCTCCTTGATGCTGTCCCCGTGTTTGGATCTGGCAGAAAGGGGTCGCGGGAAGGCGTGTGCGCAGCGTGGTGGCTGCGGGGATGTGCGCCTCGGTTACGGGAAATCCCTGGAAGGCGGCTCCTCTGTTCTGTTTTAGCCGGTAATGGAACAGAGTATGAAATACAAAAATAAATAAAAGCCTTTTTTTATGGAAGATAAATGTTTAAACTAAGCAATTAGTGACTGAATACACAAGTTAATTGGCGTACTTTTAATATACTATTATTGACATACTTTTAATGTGCTATTTGCCATGGCAAATTAGTCAGCGGGGGAAGGGCAGCAGAGTCCTGTTGCTGCACAGGTCTCTTCCATTTCAGTGTGCTTTTCTCGTTTCAAAGTCACCAAGTGCATCTTCTCGATCTTTTTTTTGCAGTTCCTGAAGTGACCCCAGCAAACGTCAGTGGTGGCGGAGGGAGCAAATCTGAGCTGGTCATTACTTGGGAGGTAAGTGGAGTCCAAACCGAGAGGAAAATTAATATGGTCCTGATCTAGATGTGCCCTTTCACCCCGGAACCCAGTGAAGCTTCTGTAGATTTCAAACAGTTGGTGGTAAAAAGCCCAGATAGCGTGGTAAGAATAGCCTGGCTGTTAAAATTGAGCTAAACCCCTTCCCCGTGCCAGGCCCCGCACAGGGAAGCCGGCAGAGAAGCGCTGTGCGGGACACCGCGGGGAGCGGGCGGGCTGCGCGTCGCGGCGTCGACACGGGCTCAGCTCCCCCAACTCGGCACGTCCGTCCGTACGCGTACGGCAAAACACGGACGGGCAGGAAGCAGCGGAGGGGTACAGGAGAGTTCGGGAGGCCAGGCGTGGGACGTCCTGACCTGGCTGAGAATTGTTGTGGCTGCCTCCCGAGGTGCAGCCCTTACCCCTGCGCCGGGTTACATGGCAGCAACGGGTTAAGAGTTAGCACAGCGCGTTGCGTACTGGCTTCCGTTGCTGCTAATGAAAGCCAGCAAGAGGAGATACAGAGATGAAAAATGTTTAATATTCCTTACAGCAGTCGGGGTGAGAACTTTAGTCATTTGTCTGCTCGTATTTTCATGTTACGTTGCGATGCAGCTGGCATATTTTTCCAAATAATGAACTTCACTAGACATGCTAACACTTCCACTTAGCACTATTTCTGACCAAGCTGGCAGAATGAATCGCCAGAGATATTTTTAAGGTTATTAAAAAACTATAAATGGGTTTTTGTCCTTACCACACAGCTCAATGTGCTAAATTTCCTTCTCTGTTGGACTAATTAGCTACGCCGTGTCTCCTGAAGATACTGCAATATGCTTCAAAAACACACAAGGCAAGAACATCAGCCGTGACTTTGAGTCATAATTTGCACAAAATATAATTTGTATTTTGATGGAACAGGCAGTTTACTCTTTTAAATGTCCAGAGGCCTTTTCTTTATGGTCCGATGCATTTTTTGAGCCTGACAACAGAGGAAGAAGCAGTCACCAAAAGTAACCCCTGCACGTGCTTAAGCAGCGTGGACATCTGTGGGAGAGCGGCCCGTAGTTACAGATTGGTTTAATACACTGAAGCTTTGGGGTTTGATGAAGCTTTTAGGGGGCTGTCAGCCTTAGGCTAGGAAGTGTCAGTGTGTCCAGAAGTGACCTGGAGGCGACAGGTTCTTTTTTCCAGCTGTCACCTAGCACTTACCTGCCCCGCTCCGTCACGTTTGTGACCAGTCCCTCCCTGCCATCGCGGTCCCTAACGGGTCACCTCGTGTGGGATGTGGCTAGCCGGCTGACCTGCTCTGGGTCGCTGTGTGGCACTGGGCCAGCGAGGGGCCGTTGCCAGGATATCTTCTTCAGGGCTTCACGCGCGACGGCAAAGCTGTGTGAGCAGCCGCACAAGTATTGGGAAAGCAGGAACCGTGTCCTGGGTTCACCCCGCCAAACCTCAGCCTCTTCGTCATTGCAGTGTCTAAAGTAACTCACGTCGGTACTGGGAGCTCCCTGTCTGGTCAGGGAAGGAAGGTGGGCGCCAGAGAAGATGAATTAAGTCTTAGGCGAAGTGAATTCCGGAGATGCTGCTCTCCCCGCTGAGTACAGGGCGCTCGCGGAGCGGCAAGGCTCTAGCACAGACCGGGTGGGATGAAGTCAGGTTAGATGTGAAGTACGACTCCGGCCGCCTCCCGTCTCCAGTGCTCTGTTTAGGACCGTGGCTTTAGCCGGACCGAGGGCAGTAGCCAGCATGCAGACGGGGCGCTAAACGCGTGCCATTGCTGAAAGTGCCCTTTCTCCCGCGGTGTGCCTGCCCACAGACCGTGCCCGAGGAGCTGCAGAACGGAGGCGGCTTCGGGTACGTGGTGGCCTTCCGCCCCTTCGGCACCGTCAGCTGGATGCAGACCGTCGTGGCCTCCCCGGACGCCGCCAGATACGTCTTCCGCAACGAGACCTTGCCGCCCTTCTCCCCCTACGAAGTTAAAGTGGGGGTGTACAACAACAAGGGGGAAGGCTCCTTCAGCCCCGTGACCGTCGTCTACTCGGCAGAGGAAGGTAGAGCCGGGAGCCTTCCCCACCGCCTCTCCCTCCTCCCCGCCGCTGGACGCGGGGAGGGTTGACCGGGTCTGAAAGGGTTTACTATCCACCTTGATATATCCTTTGATACCTAATCCTTGCTCTGATTTATAATAAATGGCGAGCCGTGATTAATTCTTTTGATAGTCATTAAAATAACATTAATCGTAATGAAATCTTTTGATATTAATGGGAAAGTAATATGTAATCTGGAAAGAATTCCGCTGAGATTTGGTATGAATTAATGTCCACTGATCAGAAAATGTTCCCTCTTGTCCTAATTACAGTACATGGTATCCTGGGTTGAGTTTAGTAATGACATCTTATTATTTCTTGGGCAGAGGAGCGGTGCTGTCTGGCACAGGCTGACAGCCGTCGTTTTGAAAGGTGGAAGTTTGTTTTGGTGGCGTGCCTCTTTTCTCCTGCAATGAAGAAAATAAATCCCTTGAAGTTTGGGACTAATTGAACATAAAATTGAAAACTCTTCATTTTATTTTTAACTCCTCTACGCAGAGCCGACAAGGGCCCCGACCACTGTTTTGGCCAGAAGTCTTTCTGCTTCGGACATTGAAGTTTCTTGGGCTCCCCCTCGGGAGAACCAGCACAAAGGAAGAATACAGGGATACGAGGTATGGGAACGCAGCGCAGCATCCTTTCAGTACAAAGCGTTGAGGAGCTGTGGAGATAGATACATGATGGGCCGTCACCGTGGGGCTGCTCCAGCCTGCCGGGGGGCGGCTGGGCTCCTGCGGCGTGTTTGCTGCCCTGTCTCTCCAGTACGTGGGGATTTCTCTCGCGCGGTAAAGGATTATCCATCTTCCTGCGTGTGATCTGGTTGAACGTGCAGAGCAGAGCTTGCTGGGGGGAACCCGCGTGAATGTGCTTCCACGGCCCGGCAGCGTCTGAGGTCCTGGGGAGGGAGCGCTGCAGCCGGGCCGGTTCCTAGCAAGGAACACGAAGGGGTTGTAACAGGGTGCAGGGTCTGGCCCTGCGGCACTTCTGCGTTGGGCAGTTAGCGCTGGAAAGGGCCGGGTGCTGCCGGCCCGTCGCTGGAGGTAAACGCGTACCTGCTCTGCTTCTCAGGTCAGGTGTTGGAGACACGACGAAAAGGAAGAGAACGCGAAAAGGATTCGAACGGTTGGCAATCAAACGTCCACGAAAGTCACCAACCTGAGAGGCAACGCGCTGTACCACTTGGCGGTCAGGGCGTACAACACGGCTGGCACCGGCCCCTCCAGTGCCGCCGTCAACGTCACGACCAAAAAGCCGCGTGAGTGTTTGGGAGGATGGGGGGCTCTTGCCTGGGAGGGTTCCTTGCCAGCGATCCCCTCTCTCGCTTTCAAGCTTTCTCGAGTCTGAAGGAGCTGTCAGACTTTGCCGGGTTTTTGTGCAGAGAAGACTTACCAGCCTGGGTTGGGATATTTTTGGAGGCTTTTCCCTGTGTTCAGTAAGCAGAGCATGCAAAACTGAAATCACAGCTGTGCAGGAAAATTAAATATTTATCTCATCGTTCAAGAGGGCTTTTTTCTTCTGGTCTGAGGCATGTTGAGCAACTGACTGAATCCTTTTTTCATTTAGAGCACTGTGTTGTGTCACACCTCCTGTGACCTTGAGGACACAGATCAGTGAAACAGCTCATTAGCTTTCCAGAGCGATCGGGCTCTGGGCACGCTCGGCTGTGGTGGTGGAAGCCACGTTGGTACCGGGAGGGATCCAACTGGGGAACGGTGCTCCTTAGTAATACAGCGCTGTGTATATTTTGGTATAGCACCGAGTCAGCCACCCGGCAACATCATATGGAATTCATCCGACTCCAAGATCATACTGAACTGGGACCAAGTGAAAGCGCTGGACAACGAGTCAGAAGTGAGAGGCTACAAGGTGAGTATGTTGTCAGCACAGGCAGCTGGACAACACTGTCCTGCGCCACCCCCTCACCACCCCCCGGCCCAGCGTGAGTCCTCACGAAGCTTCAGCTCTCGCTGGAGTCTGGTGTCGGGCTATGGGCAACATTTCCATGAATGCAGTGTCCAGCTGGGGTCTATAGTGAGACCAGATGAGGTGTTTTTCATGGCATCTGGATGGTTCTCCAGGTTAAAACTGGAGCGTTCCTCCAGAAACAGAAGCCATACCCGTGTAGAGTGAGCACATTCTGCTGGCTACTCGCCCTCGTCCCTGCCAGCACCGGAGCGGGTCTCAGCCCACGGACCTTCACCTGCTCCTCACCACCTCCCCTGAAGCTCCCACCTGCAGGACTGCTCTCCTGCCGTTAGTGGAAACCTTCCAAAGGCTGGAGTTGACTCCTTAATTGCAGATAAATAAAATGCTTTTTTAATAGCTCCCATTTTCTTCAGAAAGCATAGCCAAAAGGAGAAGAAAGAGAATCCTCATTAGTAGCAGTTTTAATAGGGTATAATTTAACTAGAGAGAAATCTTGGGAAGAATTCAGCTCTATCACCTTACACAAGGGTTTAATTTGGCCCAAAGAAGACATCGGCGTGCAGTTGCCAGCCATCACCCTGGGGGATGAGTCGTGCAAACGTTTTCCACCAGAGCTTGAAACGATGAAGAACCTGGACATGCTTTGTACTTCGTTCAAAATCTGAAATGCCGCCGGCGGCAGCTTCGCGAGCCTGTGCCAGCTCTCCGGCATTTCTGCACAGACTTTTAAGTATCTTTGGTGCTCTGTATCGGATTATCAAAAAAAAAGTAATTCCTCTGGGTTTTTAGTCAAAACCTCAGATGAACCTCAGCAGTTTGGACCAACTTTTCACTACATATTTTAGGTTTGAAATGCAAATTAAGAAGTCAATTGAAAGAGGCTGAGAGAGACTCATCACCCTGAAAAAGCAAACTCCCATCTAGCGGGCTTCTAAAAAACCTTCTTTTAACGTACCGTTAGGATGGCACAGCCAGACTGATTTCTTTCCTGAATCACAGCAAAGCATTGCCCATTTTTCTTCTTTTTTCCTGGAAATCTTATATTTTATGTGACAATTTACGATCTAAATTAGTAGAATTCCCAGATCTTAGGTGGTCATTCAAAAAAGCCATTTTAATCTGGGAAGCTGTTTGTGGTGCTGCATCAAATACCCCAACTCAGTTTCCTGAAGAATCGTAATAAGAACTTTCTAACCTCTATAAATAACCCTTGGGATTTATTTTAGCTTGATGAAGCTAAAGATCTCACCGAGGGGCTTCACCAGGTATCGGTGCTGTGTTTGGTGCTGCGCATCGGCATCACCCTCCTCCCAGTGTCACCTCCCCGCCCGGGCACTGTCACCGCGGTGCTGGTGTGGGTCCCCAGCCAAACCCAAATGGCCCCTCTGGGAGCAGACTGTGTGTCTGAGCATCGGAGGCAGAACAAGAGCAGCAGCAAATCTGGACGCCCTGAGGGCAACATACATCTCTGCTGTTTCTGCCTCCTTGTCTCTCTCCCCTTCGCTGCAGGTTTTGTACAGGTGGAACAGGCAGAGCAGCACGTCCGTGATAGAAACGAATAAAACCTCCGTGGAGCTCTCCCTGCCGTTCGACGAGGACTACATCATAGAGATAAAGCCTTTCAGCGACGGGGGTGACGGCAGCAGCAGCGAACAAATCCGAATTCCAAAGATATCAAGTAAGGACGGGAGGAAGCGGGGTCGGTGCCCACTCCGGCCGCCGCCGAGCCGCAGGGAGCCAGCGTTCCCAGCCCCTCTCCTCCTGCCTCACCCCAGTCACCGTTTGCGTCTACAGATGGGGACAAAGCGGAGCCTCAGAGCTGGGCAGGGGCAGGCGGCAGGTCTGGCCGTCTCCCAGGCAGGGAGCTGAGACTCAGACTGACCCGGGAGCGGTATTTCTGATTTCATCCTGAGTCAGGATTAAACCATAAGAAATGCCATCATAAGAAGTTTTACAAGGGCA
>RSEF01000012.1:22248132-22269893 GCA_003993805.1 Himantopus leucocephalus | reverse complement strand
GGTAAATCCACCAAACCCGCTTTTGTAATTCTGATTTTTAGGGGTGGCAGCGCAGGAGTTGTATGACTGTGCTTTGCGTTTCAAAGGAGCAATATTGTCCTTTGCAATCAATGAAGCTTAAAACCAAAATGGCCCATTCACACAATTCAGTTNGTCCTTTGCAATCAATGAAGCTTAAAACCAAAATGGCCCATTCACACAATTCAGTTTTTAAAAAGCAAATTTAAAATTGCCGTCTCTAGAGGTGGGCGCGGGGCACACTCCTGCGGCTGCTCGCGCGGAGGCAGCGGGGAAAAGCTGCAGCAGGAGGAACACACCGGGTTTGTAGCCGGGTTTAAAGAAAAAAAACTTCTGAATAGATACTTGTGTGTGCTCCAGGCACAAAACTCGTAACTCTGCTCTAGGAGTTTGGGGATAGATGGATTCACCAGCGGTGTGGGCTGGCCTAAGTGGCAAAATGTGACACGCAGCCCCGAGCATGGGCAGTCCTCTTGGCATCTTCCCACTGTGGAGCTCCCGAGCGGCACGTGGCAATTGCCTGGGATGTGCTGAACACACTCCTTTTCCTCTCTTGCTCCCCGAAAGGAAGATTGTTTGCTCCGAGTGTAACGGCTGCGAGGAGGCAGCTCTGCCAGGAATTGCTTTCCTCGTCCTACGCGGGTGGCTCTTGTTCCGTACAGGTGAGGTTCTCCCGGCACGTACCTGCACGAGGCAGCTCGGGGCTGCGGGGACGGGCTGCACCAAGGGCCCGGCTGGCAAAATGAAGACGCTCCTGCTGCTTTACGCCGGCTCGGTTTATTTCCTAGAGCGAGTGCGACGCACATCTGCCGGCTGTCAAAGCCATCCACTCATCCTCCCTGGAAGTGCCGAGGACCTGACGTGCCCTTGCTGATGAGATGAACGTCCACACGGGTTTTCCCGTCACCACCGGCTCATTGCACTTGTTTGTTTGCGTTGTTGCCCCGTGATGCACATCCTTATCGGTGACGCTGACAACCGAAAGCGTATTTCCCCCCCGGCAGCTGCCTGCCCACGTGCCCCAGGACCACCTCGCCTGCCTGCGCTGGTACCGCTGAGCGTTCACACCCGTGCGTTCACACGGCCAAAGGTACAGCTCAAATGCAAAATATACTTAAATATATGGCGTTAATCTCTGCAATATCTTGCCATTAATGGGAATGAAATTATTTTTAGAAATCTTACTTATTAGGCCACTTGAAGGCATGACATGAAATACATTACAGTAAATGAATTCTCTTTAGTCTCATTTTTAGGATTTTAGTAATGAAATTCTGATTTTTAGACTGTTAAAGCTGGGCACCCCAAATCCATTAAAATCACATGCAGGAGAGACATTTGAGGCACAAACATTGTTATATTAATGAGCTACATTAATTTTGATGGAGCCATGCTATTTCACCCAGATGAGAACTGGCTCGTTTATTATAATTATTTTTAGTCTGTAACACCTGGGAACTGCATTGCTTTCAGCACTTTCCAAACAATTTACTTGCTGGGTCAAATCTTTCCTTTTATTCTTTGTTAACGTGCTTAACCCCACCTCTGGCCAGCTCGACGGACAGGAGGTTTCTTGGAAGCGGAAGAGACTCTGCAAGAACAGGAGAGCTTCGTGGTCCACAGCCAGAGAGCTCAAAGAGTTGTTCAAGTGGTTTCAGGCAGGAGGTTTATTTGGTAACTCACTCAGTGGATTACACAAGGTAAGTAAACAAATCACAAACAGAAACCGACGCTGTCTCGAACTCGGTTCATTTAAGATGGAACAACAGATAGCGAAGAAAAACGGGTTGCAATATTGGGCTTGGATTTTCAGAATTACCTGACGGCAGCTGAAGTTGCACATGAAGGAGGAACTGAGCTCCCTGCAGCTCAGAAAGCCTCCTAAGAGCACCAAGAGCTCCTCGGCACATTTCTAGTACTACTATACACTTCAAAACTCTGCATTCCCGGGGGCTGCTTTGTTTTGTAGGTGCAATTGAGGAAATTTATCAGTTTGTGCCTTTTTTCTCTTCTTTTTTTTCTCCCCCTTCAGCTTTACTCTCTTGTGCCAGGAAGCACAAACGATCCCTTCTTGTCCTTTTGCAGACGCTGCCAGCTCATGTCAAAGGCAAGAGCCTGCAAAGGAGCCTCGGACTGAAAAAGAGCCAACTGCGAGTCTCCCATGCCTCCCCCGTCAGCACCCAGCTAGGCAGACAGATGCGCTTTCAGAGCCCACCCGCCCCAGCGGCATTCCCTCGTTCAGGAAAGGGGAGCGTAACAAACACAGGTGAAGCTCTTGTTTCGTACCGAAATCAGGGGCTCGCAGCACCCGGACTGCAGTCTCGGCCAGCCGCCGTGATCCCTGCGCAGGCATCAGCCCTCGCAGCCCCGCCGGCTTCACGCAGCCACCAGCTGGGGACGTTTAATCCCAGGGGAACCAAGGTACGAAAAATGCCTACTTTCTTCTGCAAACTGTACAAATCTTACAAGAAGGAAGAAGATAACCTGAAGGAAAAACAAACTTCCACAAACCAGGAGAGCAATAAACAGCAATTCTCTGTGCGCTGGACAGCCAGGACACGCGAGGAGGGTGTATCCTTCGTCAAGTGTCTTTGTCCACATAGCCGCCAAACTACATCAGCTTAGACATTTTTACCAATATCCTGGAACTTTGCAGGAAAAAATCTAAGAGGAGGACTGTTGCCCTCCCCAGGCGCAGCAGGGTCCGGGCTGGGGGTGCGGGCTGGCAGCCGCCGGCAGCACAGCGTGGGCAGAGCCGGGGCTGAGATGGGTTTTACGCTCAGCGCTGGGCTCAGTGCTCTGCGGGGAGCTGCCAAGGGCTCTTCGGTTGCCAGTGGCTCGTGAGCGGGAGACTCCTGTCAGTTTTCTGCAGTGTTTCATAGCTATTTACCAGAATAATTTTCAGTTCCCAGGCTGTGAATTTACTGTAAGTTTAAATGTGACTCCTCGCAGGCCCGCAGTGCACGCAGCCCCCGCAGCACCCCAGGCCACCTGCAAAACCTGAGATTTCGGGAGTTGTGCCGGTGGCAGCAAGGTGCCAGCTGTGCGCACACAAATACCAGGGCAAGGTGCTAGCTGTGTGCACAAAAATAACAAGACTCCAGTTGTACATCAGTTGCATCAGCAAACCAACCTTGTCTTAAATAGCCTTAAAATCCAGAGGCTTTCGGGGTTTATGAAGTCCTGTAACTGAGACAGCCTTTTCCCAACATCCAAAATTGGCGCTATGTTTAGTTAAAAAGCAAAATGTAAGTGCCTTCATGCAGTGTGAGAGGGACACTGCCACGTGGTGCATGGCCCGGCCATGGCACCGTTCAAGCAGTCCCCACGCAGGAGCGGTCTGGCTGCACCGCTCACAGCTCGCACACAGCACAGACAGACGCTCCCTTTATCAATTAATTGCATTTCCATGGAGGTCATTCGGGCTACTTGCTGAGTTCACACCGTTTCATTACAAAGCGTACCCGTGAAGGCCAAGTGCGAGTCCTCACTCTCGGGATGGATGTGCTGTAGCCATGCACACGGGGGATGACAGCACTGGGGGGCTCTACAGCTTGTTTTACTCTTTTCCTAGTACTTGACCCACCTTGGTCACTGCCAGGGACGGCGGCTGGGTGCCTTGCTGCCCTACACAGGGCTGCGCCAAGTCCCAGTTTGCATTTTGCATCTTGCGTTGTCAGAGTTACTTAAAACAAAACAAAAATCCAAAGGATTAAGCTGACAACTAGAAAAAAAAGCCATTAGCTCTTCTTCAGAACGTTTTCTTCCTACACGGCCCACATGCTGTGTACTTCTATCCTGCTTAAACTGGGACTTTTTGTTTAACAGCTTGTCATTACGCAAGGCACCTCGTGGAAGCAAGTCCTCCTCCCCCATTGGAAACGCTGCCGCAGCAGAGGTGACACGAAGCCCTCTCCGGCGATACTGGGTGACGTGCCGGGGCCGCACAGCCTCACCAGCCCCGCAGCCTCTCAGAAGACAGAGTTGTCGAGGGCACTGCAGTAGAGATCTTCAGCAAAGCTGCCGAACTCGGTCTCCGTCTCGCTGGTGCAGGTACGTGCTCTCTGGAAAGCAAACGCAGCTTTTAGCTGGTGAGCCAGGAGGTAAACTGAGGTTATCAGCTAAACTGCGCTAGTTAAGAGCGAGGAGTCATGACATATCATTTTAAGCCTGTGTTTGAATATTCGTTGTGAAACAAATGCTGCAAAGCCCTCACTTAACAACATGTTTTGCAAAACACCATGTTTCAAGTTGGTGCATTTAAAGAGGGATTCACCCAGAACAGTTCGTGAGCTAAGAGCCAAGAAAGAGCACTGGGTTCAACAGAAGAATTTTGACAGAAAGTTCACATCCCCACTGAAGTTCTCTCTCCTCACTCTGTCCCTCGGGCCAGCAGCCCCCTGCACCCACAGATTTCCCATTTGGCACGCTCTGCACGACACAGTTGACCAGGGTGGCCCACCAGACGTCCCTCTGCAGCCGAGGAGGAAGAGCCCCGGGAGGAGCTGGAGGGCATGAATGAGGCACGTGAATTTTTCTGAATCCACAGCAGCAAAGCCCACTTGCGGGGCCAGATCCCGACCCCTGGGTACTGAGCAGAGTTGTGCAAGCAAGTGTGCAGGGACGGGTCGACGCGCAGAAGGAAGCAGAAAGCAGTAGTTCAGCTGCTGGGAAGCCCGTAGGGGTGGCGGGAGGCAGAGCCGCTCCTCGGGGCTGAGCGCTGTTCCCACGGGCCGCGCTGCCACCGCCACGCTGGGCTTTCGTCACCTCGCCCCGCTGTTTACACTCTGAATTTAGGAACTGAATGCCCACAACAAACAGCTGCTGGGGGTTTCACCCTCCCGGGCGTTCTCACCAGAGACACCAAGGCTGTGCTGTCACCTCCCCCTGCCGCTGCCACCTCCCTTGCGGCCACGGTGCCAGGAGAAAGCCTCCAGCCGGTATCGCCTACCCGCACTGAGCTCACTTGAAATAAAGAGATGACTAAATACAAGGCAATGCTGCTTTTGATAATGTGAAACAGCCGTTGTAAGCTCACATTTTCTGGCTGCAGTGTTAATATTTGCTGTTTCTCATATTCTTATTTGTGATACCCGAAGTCGTGTTATTTTACACCAGTGAACAAACATTATATGATAATCTTTTAAGCCCGTTTCCTTGACCAGACTATGGAATAAGAACAATACCCAAAAAAATCAAACCCCTATTCTAAAAGGGACAAATTAAAACCAAGTTACTGAGCAGCACTTCCCTTGAGCAGACAATGAGGAGCTTTACCTTATCTGTAAGGCAAATTTATCAGGAAGTAACTGCAAACATAATAAGGCTTAAGACCAGCTTAACAGTAGGACCGAAACATTTCCCATTGTTAGATTTCACAAAATAAATAAATCAGCTCTGCAGGAGTCAACCTCCAGTCCCTGCCACGGCAGAGGCATCTCCCTGGCTGTGCTCCGTGGAAGGAGCAACTGCGCTGCATTTCCTACAAAAGGCAGAGCCACAGGCACGGCACCGTGCGCCTGAAATTCACTGCATATTAGAAAAGCACTCATCAATAGCATTTAAACCTTTCATTTGTTTTTAACCCANACCCTCCCCAAAATACTTCATCTACAAACAAGGCCAGAACCAGAGCCACTGCGGACTGGGACCTGTCCTCGGCAGAGGAGGTGGCCACGCAGCCAGGTGAGACCCCACCACAGCAGTTAGGATTACAAAAACAGCCTCACCAATTGCTAAATTTGATGGCTAACTCAGTGTTATACTCATATTCAGGGCTGTGCATATCGTTACGTTAACTGCACCCACAAATTTCCCACTTGGCATGTTTTGCACAACACATGTGACAATGCAGCCCACATTTAATACGGACATTAGAAATTCTAAGAGGTCAAAAGGCTTTAACTGAGCAATAACAAGCTACGTGTTCCCAGCCTTACTGGGAAAGAGCAACACACAAACACAAGCGTTCCTTCTAGTCAGAACAGAAAAGAAAAAAGAAAAAAAGAGTGACTAAAATGTTATTTTACCTGGTAGTCATTTGGGAAGGGATCTTTGAATTTGTTGCTGGGAGTTGGAATTGGTGGAAACAGTTTACTCCATACATGGTTTCTGCAAAAAAAAAAGCAGTGGAGGGATGTGAAAGAGTTGCTTTTTCTAACGATGACGTATCCCACAAGCAGCGTGTGTTCAGCCCTGCGAAAAGGCACATCTCACACTGCCAGCCCTCGTCCCCCCTCCCGCTCAGTCATCGGCATCTGACGGCAGCAGCAGGTTCAAAAGGGGTGAAAGTAACAGATAAGGGCCCACCAGCGGACACCCCGAGGACTGGGCAGGTGTGCCGTTCACATCAGGACACTTCTGGACCCTGGGGACATGCAGATGGCACAGAGGCGGTGGGCTGACGCTCTCCCTCACCCGCCTCTCCCATCGCCGGGGTGGAAGGTGCGATCCAAGGGGGGCATTGCCGCGGCTTTTAACGGCCAGCAATAGGGAGACAAATTAATTGCTCTGATCTGTCTGTTTGCACTCACGTTCTTCCCAAGGGCTACGTTGTCATCTACTTTGTTTGGACATTCAAGACAGGCTGCCTCTTGCTCAGGCTTTGGTTTCTAGACATAATCTGCTCATGTCTCATGGTGGGAGAGCAACTGCAAATAATTGTGTGCCGAGGGAACAAGGAGGAGGTAGGGAAGGGGACCAGAGACGGCTGACAGTAAACGGTTCTGCTTAGCGGTGTAATAACTCATCCTGCTAACACCCATCGAGATCCTCCTTCTCTGCCTGACAGTCTTTAGTCCGGCTCAAGCATACAGGCATATGTATTTTTGTGATAGCAAGTGCTGCAGAGTGAACTTTTTCTGGTCTTTGATATCTCCCAGAGTACAGACTTCACATTTCAATCACCAAAATGCGTTCACTATCTCTACCCCTGGAGAGCACGATGTCCCAATAGGGCCAGATTTTAAATGGGAACTTGGCCTGAGTGAAGATTATAGGATTTAGCCCAGAATTAATATCTGGTGCCTGTTCTGCAGAGCAAGCCATGAAGCAGAGAGGTGGCCAAGGTGTGGAGCCCTAGTTGCTGGGACCAAGGGCAGATCTGCTCCTCTTCCTCATTTGTGTTGTGGCAATTTTCCCGGCTGATGTCTGCTTAGTTGAACACTTATGTTCTTATTCTTTTTCCAAAAGCTTTCAGAGTTCTATCNTGTTGTGGCAATTTTCCTGGCTGATGTCTGCTTAGTTGAACACTTATGTTCTTATTCTTTTTCCAAAAGCTTTCAGAGTTCTATCAAGTTTTCTTTTATCCTAGTATTCCTCCTCACCGGGGAGGTGAGGAGGAATAATATTTTGTGACTACCAGTTTGGAGCTAAACCTTCCTGGCTGAGCTGCTGTTGCCTTGAAGGAGACATTGATGCTTAACTAATTCTTAGACAAAGGGCAGGGCCATACCACTGCTCACACGATAGACCTGACCGAGCGAGCTATGGGAGGTCTCCCCATTGCTGCACGGGGACGAGGGTTTGTGATGGAGGTGTACAGCCAAGAGTGGGAATACGGGGAGGAAAAGCAGGCTGTGAGTTGGTTTTAGGAGACACTTGCGTCCCCTTTGTTGCAATGCTGAACGCAGTCCAACCATCGCTGGCTGCAGAGGACAAGTCAGGCTGTGTGGTCACCACCAGCGGAGTGGGTCAGTAACGTGGCTCTGCTGTAACTCAAGAGTGGGACTGGGCTGAGTGCCGATATTAACACTCCAGCGCCTGGCGTCAGCTCTACGCTTCCCAGCTTTCCTGCCGAGGGTTAGGTCTTTGTGACCATACCCAGGTGAGGTTCGCAAGCACTGTTGCCTTCACGGCTCCTGCACTCCATCATGTCTGCCAAGCCTTTCGGGAGGAAGGTGCTGGAGGCCGCACAATTTCACCTGTATCTTATTTCAGCTCTGAGTGTGGTTTTGATTTATGCTATTGCTGTGCAGTGTAGCCAACAAGATTTGGTTTTGTTTAGAATTGGCGCGTTTCTAGTAATAATGTCTGTCAAGAAAAGATTTTGATGGAGCCATACCAAAATTATTTATTGAGTCAGCAAAAAGCATGTTACATGTCGCTTCTGGAATAGAAACACTTAAGGAGGGGTGCACAAACGCCCAACAGAATGAGGCAGAAGCAAACTTGCGTTCGTGGGGGCTGCTTGCCCCTCAGGTGCAAGAGTCTTTGCAGTGAGACGGTGGTGACAGTGGTGCCCTCAGAATGGTCCTGTTCTTTTTTGCAGGACTCTGAAAAGTTGGAGTTACGATGTGATTAAATATCTTGTCACAAAAAGTGTTCCAGTCATCTCTGCTTGCCTCTCCACGGGTTAGAGCATGGCCCTTCCCATTAGCGCTACTTGGACCTTCAGGCTTTGGAAACACCCAACGGGACCCTCGTGCCTTAACTCGGTGTTTCAGAGCATCCAGCTATTGTGCTGTCTTTCTGAAATTTGCCACTTTTCCCACAGGCTGTGACATGAAAAGGCCAAAGATAAATAAAGAGAAATAAGTACGAGCACAAGTTCTTCTTTTCCCTCTTCTAACCGCTACGATGAGACTGATAAAATATTTGTTTTCACGGTATGTTAGAGTGCCGTTTCTGGTGCCTTGCCTCCCTCGAGATTCCCTGTGACATTCTCCAAACGACTTCCCTGTAGCGGGTGGCTGGTGACAGCTGGTCGAGGACCTGAGCGGGGTGCAGAAGAGGGAGGGGTGCCTGGTGGAGGTCGGGGTGACCACACTGATGTCAGGGTATGGAGGGGCTACTGACTGTCCTCCTGTCAATCAGGTGGGAGCAGCTGGGAGCAAGTTATTAACTACATCCTGCTGGGGGCTCACCTCCAGGAGAAAATGTTATTCCAAGGCACAGCCTAAGGAAGTGCAGAAGATGCTCATTCATAAAGAGAGAGGGCAAACTAGGAAAACATTCAATTGTGTTTTTTATCAAGACAGTAACCCCATCAGCTACTGCAAGTAAGTGAAGGGAAAAGACTACCCAAACAGCCCCAAAGGGCTACTCTGCCGTGTAGCATTTCTCCCAAACGGTAGTCTGTATCTCTGATGCCTGCAATCACCAGGAAGCACACAGAAAAATTTATAGAACTCTTTGGAATAATGAAATTCCTTATAATGGCTTCAAATCGTATGAAAATTGAAATGATTCTGTGGCTTGAATTGTACGGTACACTTCATGAATTTTCAAGAGCAGTAAAAACTGAGAGTACTAATGGAACTGTGATCTAGGGAACCTGTTCTATTTTTCTTTTTTTTTAATATCTGCAGATACAACAAATGAGCAGGCTAAGCACTGCGTTTCATCTTCTTGCACTTCCCAGTGAGAAATGGCAAGGACACCGAGCAAGAAGCAGCTTGGGAAGGGTGGAGTAAAGGTAGCAACTTCATGAAATGCAGTGCAGCAGGCAGACAAAATTATAATCATTTTGGCAAAGACGTAATAAGCCTTTGGCTGCTAGGGAATTATATACCAGCCAGGCAGAGAGAAACTCCTAGAAGCAACAAAAGTATCATCAGGCAGCTGAACCTGGAAAAATTAGCTTAAATTTGCCTAATGTATTAAAGTTCATAAAATGCATTAGTACAGAATCTTCGAGCTGATCCTTGAGTATGTCTTCTCCTATACCTATTTCTCCCCCTATATCTGTTTCAGGACCTCTGCAGGGGGTAACTGCACAATGTCCAGATACCTCCAGAACTCCACAAGAAAACATGGAGCAGTATGACTGCTACTAAATGGTTTCGGAACCAACTGGTGTTGGTGTTTTGCTGGCCCAAAGAGAGAGGAGAGAGCCGGTGAAGATGCTGCTGGAGCAGTGGAGGACCTACAGCTATGCAGGCAGGTCAATCCGTAAAAGAATCAGTGACGTGAATAAGAGTAGTTTGGGGATCTCCACCCATACGTCATGGCTGCACAGCTGGGAACAAGTGCATACGAAGCACAACATGAATAAACTCTCTGGGGAGTTTATCTACCTTGTTCCAAAAAGGATGCTTATTGAGACCTGCTATGCTAATTAAATTGACTTAAGAACAGGTTATCATAGACACGAGACACTTTACGGAGAGTTAATAACCGTTATTCTAATGTAACATTCCTGCAGACAAGACCTTTATTTGATAAACAAAATGTAGTATGGAAAGGAAAATAGCCAAGGACACATCAGGATGACCAATAAATTAAAAGGCATTAAAGAGATGAATAAGAAATTAGCAGAGTCGAGGACAGCACTTACATTACTGGGAGCTGTGTTTACTGCGGACTGATAATTGCTGCTTGATGCATGTTGCAGGGGGGAAGCTTGTAATTACATTGATTCTTTAAGTCATCACTTATGATTTGACTAGTCACAGCTACAGAAATACAAAGTGTATCTGGGGTTCTTCACAGCACATTTTGGGATGTTTGGCTATATGGCATCTGGTTTTACTACATGGCATCCATAGCCTCTGTAGTAATTAAAAAGAAACTAAACAAATAGTTCAAAAACTCAGAGCAAACAACAGTTCAATGCACTTGCTCCTGGTAAGAGGTCAAGAGGAGCAGCAAGCACAAAGGCACTGAATTTCTACCCCTTCAGAGCATCTACCACACTCCTTGATGTGAACCGAAATCCAGACTACGTGCCAGAGCGCAGTATAGTGTAGGTCTGCAGGCTGAACGCGCCAAGACTGAGAAAAGATGGGACTGTACAGTTTAGCCATGAAAGATGCTCTCAGCTGCTTTCACGGGGGTTAAAGACAGAGTCCTCCTGGGGAAATCATTCACCCAACCAGATCCATTTAAGTGAAGAAATGAGATAAGGACACACAGATTTTTAACAAATTCGCCTCACTCAGTATATGGTTTTGTTGTTTAAGATTAAATTGAATAGCCCTCTTACCCCACCAATTTTCCTGAATGTTATTATTGATAATTAACGAGGCTGATTATTACTTATTCGGTACTTTTGCTTTGTATAATTATGCTTGAATACCAAACTCAGTGCCCTTTCTTAAAATTAAGCAAAGCTTGTAACATCCCCCCACACCTGCGGAACACCTAGTCCTTACTTATACTGTAATTAAAAAGAAGACAATGATACTTACATTTTGCATATTATAGCAACAAGCAGGAATGTGCAGCACGTGGACACAAAAAGCACAGTGAGAATCCAAGCTACAGGATTCTCCAGTTTGTTTTTCCCTGGATTTCAAGAAAAAAAGAAATTAAATATATTATTTTAGTGCAGATTACTTTACACACACTCTTACAGAAGATTTCATCAGCTGTTTTATGCGATTCTACTCAGATCACAAATTAACATGCAAATAATGAAGACTTGGTATCTAGAATTAGAAATGAAATGCAGAGCTTCAAGAACAATTTCCGTGAAACTGACTTTCTGATTTCAACAATAAATTTCTTTCATTTTGATGTGAAGGAGAGAACAAGCCGAGAAGCGTGAGGAGCCCGGCCCACCAGAAGGACGATACGGTCCGTTAGCTGCCGTCCCGAGACACACGCAGCGAGCACACGACTGGTACTCAGCAAAGACACTGCTTGCTGGTAATCTCAGGCACAAACTGTTTGTGTTCCATTAAACCATTCTTCATTCCTGGTAACCCTTTCTAGCCAGGAACTGCATTTCTCTGGCTTCATAAACTTGCCTGTAAAAAAGACATCAAAACCCCCCGTTTTTCTTGTGAGCTGGTTGCTAATGATACATTTCCTCAGCAAGACTTTCTCTTCTGCCTCTGCCTGTGAGCAGACACGGGTATTTCTACCAAGGTCAATGCTTCTGTTTTGAAAAGGCATTGCTCAGTGATCATGACCATGACCATTATTTTGTGCCACATTATGCCATATAGCAAAAATATTTACATTGAACTGCGTTTTCAAAACGCTGCTGAGTCCATGTGTGCTTATGATAACTACCTGTCCTATGCATCAAGGTGTCAGCACTGCCATTATCACGTAATTGAAAGGGCGTAAATCGGCCAGCAGCAGGAGCACTGGGTTTATTGGTGCTGTAGACAAAACAAGGTTCAATTGTGGCCAGATTTGTTTCTGAGAAATGAGGAGCTGAGCCTGCTGTCTCCGCCGACGGCTGCGGTTGCACGGCAGTCCCCGAGAGCAGCACGGGGATGATGCCATGAGCAGGCCGGTGTGATCCGTCCTGCGCCGCCGTACCACCCCGATGGGGGGACAAGGTCAACCTTGCAATTACTAATGGGTTAGGATGGTTTATTCGGTCTTCTGGGTTATCACTTTTTTTTCAAGAAAAAGATTTAGGATGTAACTGCCAACAAGTTATGCTTCATGTCAGTCTTGAGGATGACTGGCGCAGCAAACTGTGGAAAACATTTGTCCCATAAACCAATTTTAAGCCTCCCAGCGTGATGGTTGGGAAGTGTCTCCATTTTCCAAACCAAAAATGGCAGGGTCCTAAGTACCTCTTCCATCTTATGGCGGTTGGCAATGGCCTCAAAAAGGCATGATCAGGCAAAACTACGCCTCACTGCAACTCGAGTAAGGTGAGGGAGAAGCAGCAATTGCAGAGGCTGTGCTGTGGCTGTGGGGACCTGCCCAGCGTGCTCCTCCTCGGGCTTCTCTCCCAGACGTGCCCGGAGGTACCAGGTACCACAGTGAAACAGCACAAGCACGTGCACCTGCCTGGTGAGGGGTGTCCACATAATACATGAGACAGAGGGAACAGATGACACTTCCTCGGAGCCACGGAGCAACTTAACAGCAACACTAATGAGACTGCCTGAAGTACCAACTGAAACCCAGCGACTTATGCAGTAACCTGTATTGTGTCAATGAACTGCAACAAGCCTCTAAAAATCCCTTTTCATAAGAAAAACCGAGGTAAGTGGGCCTACCCTTGGCTATTTTTGAGATTTCAGTAAATTTTTATGGAAGACTAACTTGCTTTTTTTTTAACCATCAGAATCAATGTTCCATATTTGATATGCGCAGTGCATGAGCAGAGGTGTCCGAAAGGGCGATGTTTCCAGGTTCCTTGGTCATCGTCACACTGTGCAGCAGAGACAGACCAAAAGTGCTCCGGCTGACATGGAGGGGCCCCCAACTCTTTCAGCCTTGTGGGGACAGCACAAATGTACTGTGAGGTACTTCTCAGCCCCAAACTTTACCTGTGGCTCTCTCAAACTGTGAACCCTGGCAGTGGCTGTTCATGCGTACCTACAGCTTCACAGATTTGATTCACACTGGGCAGCTGTGCGCAGTTAATCATAGAATAGAATCATGGAATCATCTAGTTTGGAAGGGACCTTTAAGATCAATGAAGGTGTCCAGCCCACTCGGCTGCACTGATGATTTTTTATCTAGCTTTGTTTGTCTGCAGTGCTTCTAAACAACGTTTTAGAGACAGCTGGTATCAAGGTGCAGTTTTACAACACCCGCTTTGGCAGCGTATGGCTGCATTTCACAGGGTTCGATCACCACCGCCCAAGGAAAGGATCCAGAGTTGTGTTTCAGTTTGGAACAAAGTTGGAGGATTGCTGCTACAGGACGGGCAGTCTAGGCCAGTGCTTTTCTCAGGATATGGGCTCGGAAGAGGTCTACTGGTCTTAAAGTTGGTCTCATCAGAATATTTCCCAGATATGTGCATGAGATAATAAATAGGCCCAGTTTGCTTAATTAATGAGATGTTTGGTCAACCCCCCCCTGCCCCAGGTGAGTGGTCAGGTTGCTGAGCCTCTGCCCAAGGGGATGTGTTAGAGTAAGGAGGCAAAACACCAGCAGATTTGCATTCACTAGCAAACAGATATAAGAGGAAAAAGTATAGTAAACAGGAGAGTGTAAGGGACTTTTTTTTTTTAAGTGAAAACCAGGAAGTTAAGAAACTCAAAAGATAAGAGCAAAGGAGGATGTCTAAGAAGAAACAGTTGATAACGTGCTGTGATAAGGAAACTGTTATTTCCAGAAAAGCACGTTCAGCAAGCAGGAAATACAGAACATAGTGGGGCAAATTGTCGTGTTCCAAAGATGCTAAAACCATGCTCTATTTTTTCCCCCCCAACATTTAAGAGTTCAGATAGCTCCAGTAAAGTAATAGTTGACATGATCACTCATATTAACTCCCAGCGTGAACATCATGATGCATGCCAGGGGAACACATGTAAAAACTAAAGAAGTAATGTAACTAAAAGGCCTTACCTAGAACTTAGGCCTTAAGCTACTTTAAAGCAGTGTCTGAAAACACAAGCATGTAAAAACAAAACCCTGTCTAAAGAAACCCCTCCATATGTCCAGAAGTTTGCTTGGGAGATATTTTGTTTTTATTTTCAGTGAACACAGATTTAACTCCCCTTGGCATTAACAAGTCAGTTTCTTCCTTCAAATACCTATTTTCCTGGCTTCTGTTAAAATTACTTGGTGTTGTGCATGCTCATGATTAGGCGGCATCTGCTTTCCAGCAATGTAATAATATTCGTTACAAGACAGAAGCATGTCATTCTTACCAACATAAATAATTTCACTCCAGTCACTCCAAAATCCTCTCGTACAACATATGTGATGATTAGCTCTTACTTGTATGGAATACCTGCTGGTAACATCAATCCGTAATCTGAAGTCATTTGAGGATATTTTCAGTATCTGTTAGGAAAACAATATTGTACTGTTATAGATTACTTAAGACTAAACAATTCAGAAAACAAACTTTAATCACGTTTACTTTTTATTTCTTTAAACTCCTTTACTAGATTAACTGTGAGCATCTGGCCTTGCTTTTGAAGTAAGATCCTTATTTTTATAGGTGTAATTTCTCTCATAATACACCAATACTTCAGGGCAAATTCTTGAAAGATGCCTCATTTTTGCATTCTTCCTTACAGCACTTAATGCTGGATTTTCTGGATTGTCCATCCTCCTACTGTTCTGAACCCAGATGCATAAAACTGAGTAACTCCAGTTTTTGTCCTTCTGCTTTCCTAGGTCTCTTGGGGATAGTTTGTTGCAGACATAAATGACGTCCAGAAAAAGAGGAAAAATATGAAAATCGATGAGACTTTGGTTTTGCTGAACCCTAGTCACAAATGGAACACAAGTTTCACCAAAAGTGCACAGTTTCAAAAATGCACTAATCGCAGGTTTTATTTTAAATATTTTAAAATTTGTAACATCTATGAATATGAAGACTTTCACCAGGCTGCATAAAGGCAAATTCTAGCTATACAGGACAGTCAGCTCAGAGGCAGGAACGCTATGTAATACTTGGGCATCAGAGAAGCAATTACCTGCTTGTTACCTGACTTCAAGTTGAAGAGGTAAAATTCGTATTCAAAACATTCTTTAGGAAAAGGAGAAATTGGCTTCTCCCATGTGGCCAGGAGATCATTTTTCTCTAAGAATACAGTGACATTTCTGGGAACGTTCACTTTCTCTACAAAAAGAAAACTGTACTGGTAAGTTATTTATAGAGCAAAGATTAAATACTAACCACTGGAGCACTCTATAATTTGATAGTGTTTCCAAGCAGGACCTATAATCCTTGAATTTATTTCACATTTTGGACACAAAAGATAAGGACGTAGAAGGAATAACTATATTGGAGAAAATAGTTAAGGGAAAACAGTTTTAAAAATCCACTTAAAAGTTTTGGAAAACTAGATTATGGAGCAGGGGGATTTATTAAATTAATTTTCACAAAAGCATAACATTAATGATAGAACGGTTAGAAAAACTTATTTTCAGGAAAAAAAAACCCAAAACAGATGTAACCAGGAAAGTTACTGAAAACTGGAACAAATTCAAAGGAATGAATCAGCAGCTATTATGGGCATGATTTCTAAGAAGAAAGTATGTCAACTATTTTATCTTAGTGAAGCCATGAAAAAGGGAAATGTTATCTGGTTGCAAAAAAGTGAAAGGCGTGGAACTAATGAAAGAAAATAAATTATTTGGGTAGGTGAAAGATGATGGACAGTCATGGCTGCTACTAGCTGTTATTCAACTGTCTTTAAAAGGACATGATTATCTTGAACATCATTTGTCTTTTTCCTTTTAAAGAAAGGCTGTAAAATAAAGGTAGTAAAAAGTGTACTTGAAGGTATATTGACTAAATCAATTGAAAATTAATATTGGAAATAATGCTTTGGCTAACAAACAGAATAACTAATTGTCTTTTCTAGCTTTTTTTTTTTTAGTCATTCTATCATTTAAAATAAATTCTTAAAATCAAAGTTAGTTACAACCATTCATTTCTGTCCTATAATCTCTTTCGATTTCATTAAGATGTCTACGCAAAACCAGTACATACTTTCACCTGCATCAGGAATCATTCAACCTGGTACTAGTCTCTCATAAATCTTTTGACAATCCTGCTAGACATTTTTAATTAAAAAAAATAATATGTATTTCTACTCACCAATGGCATTTTGGTTAAATAACTGCTGAAAAGGCTTGATTGTAGCATACTTGCTAGACCCATTAATGTGTATTACAATGAGTTTGTCAACCTCTTCAGGATCAATATGAGTCACTAAAAATCTGCACTGAGTATTCCTGTTCCGCTTGTCTTTCATATAATCTTGACATTCTTCAGTGTACGTCTCATACCTAAATTAAAATACTTGTGAGACATGATGCTCTTAAAGAAATTCATTGCTGACTAAAATGGGAGAAAAGACCAACCTGTAAAATAGAAAGTACTCGGTATCTTCTGGTGCCCCTTGGCCAGGAAGCCACGAGCAAAAGAGAGAAACAGTACTAGAAATGGTGATGCGTGTAACACAGGACAAATTACTGACAGATGTCTCTGGAGCGCCTAGAGAGTCAAGGAATTATAAAGCAGAAAGAAAAAATATTATTACAAAAGTCATAAGAAATTCATGTTGTTAAAACACTTTGATTACAGTCTTTGGTCCACTGTATCTACCTCTACTGTGTCCAATTCTCTTCCTTATCACACAGGTCTGTCAGTTATGGACGGATGAAAGTTCCCAAACCGTTTAAGTAAAGCAGTACCACACAGCACCATTACATATTCCATGTACACCAAGGCAATGTGATCTTTTAATATCCTATAGTGTATGAAAGTAGGTTATCTGAGCCTTAGCAAGGCATTTTTAGAACTTTTTATATGGGTTATCCATGTTCTGCACTTCCAGATTGTGCTCCAGGCTCCACAGCAGTAGCGAAAGGCCTGGACTAAATTGTTTTGTAAGATCAGTGTAGCAGGTAGGGGGAAAAATGCTGTATTTTTCAAGTATTAAACCTGTCACCTTCTGATGTCTGGTTCACAGACTGGGGCAGAACACAAAACTCAGATCTCCCCTGCATTTCTTCTTACCTGGCAGAGGCGGGAGTTTTTCTTTCACCCAGTCACTTCTCATCTGAAGGTCATCACGGAGAAGTAACGTCCGAACGTGTGCGGAGAAACCGTTGTGAAGCGCAGCTGTTCGGCTACTGTGAGTCTTCTTTGTATCATACTTGAAATTAAAAAAAAAAAAAATCAAATAAGCATTACATGTGATGGAAACTGAATTAAGGGACCTGCAAAGACTGATCCAGTCTTTGCAAAGAGGCAAACCAGGCAGCTAACTTAGCTGCTTATATCAAGTGTATAAAGCTAGAGAGTCCGATTAATCAACACAAGAAGTGTGTAAGGTTTCTCATTTAAGACAGCAGGACCCTCATCTTACCAAAAATTTGTCTACAGCATACAGCTGTGATAAAACATAGTCTGACATTTTAATGACACCCTGGCATTAATGTGAATTAAGGGAGCTGACTTGAACAGGCAGCAATACCACTTAAAACCAGTATCCAGCTTCCCCCAGGACGAACGCTGCAGACTGCCAATTCCCAGGCTAACCCTTGTCCCAGCAGAGCTGTACCAATAAGCACAGCTGAAAGGGAATCTCTCCAGTGCTCCAAGTATTTGTTTACAATATAAGAGTGTATGTTATGCTATAAGAGAATAAGTGATTCAATACGCCAATTGTTCAAGAGACATCATCACGCCTCCTGCACCCTGGTTTGGCACAACATGTTTAACTCAACAGGAATTTAACCTCCTTAGGATACTGAACTTATCTTTTATCTTACCTCTTCAGGCACAGGGCTCAGGATTTTCACATCATATCTAATAGTGTAGTTCTTTTGTTCTTGATTAGGGTTTGGTTTCCACTGTAAAAGTACTTGTGCCAATGCAGAGACTGTAAGGGTGAAGTTAACAGGTGGGAAAACCTGAACTGTAAGGGAGAAAACAAAAACATTCATAACATAGTAATCCAGTGAATTGTTTAGAGCAATAGCTGTTTACAAGCAATGAGCAATACAAGCAAACGATTTCATTTCAATATTATATTCTCTCAACAGCTTCTAACGTTTCTCATATTTGAAATAGATCTTTAAATAACAACTGAACCGTCTTCAAATAAGAGTTAACTTAAAACTAAGCTTAAAAAATGAATTTTTACAACCGTTTCAACTCGGAAACCACAATGACATATTACATTTGGCTTGTGAATTAGGTTCAGGCTTTTCAACTTGATCCTCATAGCCACATAGACACTGGACATCTGTGCTGAAACAGGGCTGATCAAGTGATCAACCGTACAAACAATTCTCACCCCCACAAGCTTGCAGAAGAGCAAACGTGGGGTCTTTCTAAGAGAAGGCTGACAGCCACAATAAGTTCTATGTGAGAGAAGAAACCAAATGATGAACAGAGGAATTAAGCACAAATGGAAGAAAACATAGAAGGATGGGAATGATAATTTAAAACGACAGGGCAGGAGGGATTCCTGGAGCTCATATGGAAATGAGGAGCTCTCATGCTGGGGGAAAATGTTAGCATATAAATAGCAAGGCAATGAAATAATCAATCTACTCCCCTCCATTTCTAGAGTTCTCCGAGCCTGCCCTCCCTTAATTGCCATCTCCAAGGCAGTTGAGGGACACCAATCAGCCCCCACTTCTCCCATGATTTCAACCTTTGATGCCCACCAGTTCAATTTTCAAGCATACACCTTGCATTAGGAAAACTGCTCAGAAAACACCAACACAAACCACCCTGAACTGCTTCTCTTAAAATGGTCCTTGTGGAGATGCCCACAAAATAGGTCTCCGTTAAGGCTGTTGATACACCAGGATTATGCCAGCGATGCTTTGTGTCGCCATGTTTCTGCAGTTTTGTTCCTGGAAGTAAAATTGCTACCTGGAATAACGCCTTTGCTCTGGCTGGATCAAAATTGTTGAATAAACCAGGCCAGGAGCTACTGCTATGAATAAACCAGCCCAGAAGGAAAGTGGCACAGCACAGCTTGCGTCTGCATGCCTCATGGTTCTTCCCTCTCAAAGCAAAGCACTCCTCAGGCGCTGGCTGGGAGCAACCTAACGGAGACAGGGTACAACTGTCCCAGGAAGCATGGTAACCCAGCACGGTCATCTGTGGTCCCGTACTCATGGCATGCCGTGTTTTATTCATGTGGAGAAGAGCCCATTTGACCAACACATAGAGGGGCCTTGGTCACCCACTGGTGCTAAAGTTACACAGTGGTAAAAGGAAAATGCCTTACCTCCTGCAGCTTGAGGTACGCTCGCCTGAACCAAGTTCATTGTCCAAAGAAGGATCAGAAAAACTCTCATCATGCTGGCCATAATGTTTAGATGGTAAATGAGAAGAGCCATGTATCAGCATATGTGCCTTGTCACCACGTCACAGAGGCCGATAGCTAAAAATGAACACAATCCCAAGTGTTAAGCACACAAACCATGGAGAAGGGTATATCCACATGATCAAAGGAATGAAATTGCCACCTTGCAGGGGATACTGTTCTCCTTTCCTTGCACGAAAACCCATCTTGTCATAGCTAAATTCAATATAAGTACCACCAACCACATTTCATTTTGCTCCTTTTGCTGTTGCCAGCCCTCTTTGAAAAAGCTACTGGTTTCAACCACTGTCAGTGTGGATGTTCAGAGCAGCAGTCATGGACTTACAACATCCCTCCATGGAGAGGAGCGAGCTGGGTTCAGGTATATTGGCTTTCAGAAGAATCCCCTTGACTCCGAGAACAGAAATAACCATATTTTTAGCTGCCATATATATAAAATGGCTACTTACTGGAATTTACTTTCCAGTTTCTACTTCAATAAAGCTCACTAAAGAAGCAGTCAGTGCTCACCTCAAGGCTAATTCTCCAGTGTTAATTATTGGGTGTAAGAGAAACTATTTTGTTTGTTTCCAATTTAAATGAACGACTATTTTTAATGCTTAAAACCAGCATGTTCTTATGCTTCCTACAGATTGTTTCATGAAGTTCTGGGAGGAAAAAAAATCTGTGTGTAATCATTCATGTATAACCTAATATAAACAACATGGAAATACAGAACAGCAGCTTTCCACAATGTTCTTACTGAGGAGAAATACCCCCTCCCAGCCCAATTGCACTACTTCCCTGGGGCACTACAGCAATTGCTTGTATGGAAAACATAATATTTTCAGATGGTAATGAGCAGAGAAAGCGTCTTTAACCCATCAGTTCTCCCTGAACCTCCAATAAATAACCCAGGGACTGGAAGCACTCCAATTGATCACAGTTGGAGTACTTCTGCTATACAGTAACTATTTTTCAAAATGGTGTATGAATGCTGAGTTCATTAAAATGACACATAATCTACAATACAGTGTGTTTCTTCATGTCCAAGTCCACTCATTATCTATATTGATATCTTGTATGTATCTACTATTCTGCTAGGCAGAATGTGCGCAAGGCTAACCGAACCTCGGGAGTTTGCTAATAGATTATTCCTGGGGAGTCAGGGTTTGCTTCTACGTATGTTGGGTTATCGAAAGACATTTTGGCCGCACATTTTGGTTCTTCCAGAATGTATGTGAATCACAAACAATCAGGTAATTATTCTTTACACCGCACATTTATGCCTACAACATGCCTCCAAGACTATTTCCTATTATATTACAATTCACGAAAAAGTCTGTTCTTTTGGATTTTCTCACTGGAATACCACGCAGACCCCTGCTTCACAAGATTATGTTATTCTGCAGGGCATTATGTGGACTGAACATAAGTTTACAATGGTACCTGATCCCTGACCACCCCTGCAACACCTATACCACTTTGTCTGATAAGAACTAATTAAAAGAACTGCTAGAACATGACACAAATTTCCAGTGTGCTTTTGTACTAATTAGTGGCATCAGGCTTTCTTTCCTGCTTCAAAAAACACCATATAGGTCGTTTACCTGCGGAGAGTATTAAATACACTAATAACATTTTTCTCTATTTAAAAGTAAAAATCTACCAAGTCCCTGAAAATAAAAACCAGCATCTCATTTTCATGCTAGCAATAACCCCAGTACGGCTCTGCTAACAACACAACTCTGAACCGCACAGATGTGTGTGCATGTGCTTTTATGCATGCGCGCGTACCTGCATTCTTACCTGCCTACATTACCCGCCACGTTCATGGCAGCTCTCCCACCGACCACCTACAACCGACACCAGCAGCTAAGAAGCAGTTTCAAGCAGATTAAGCTCTCGTAATGTGAACCAGGTACCGTGGTGAGAACCACACAACAACCCACCAAAGGCCATTTCCACCCGCAGAGGAGAGAGACGGAGGGACCGGTTGTGCTTCCCCAGCTGCAGTCAAAGTTTATCGGGTACAACTATGAGACTCTGGAAAAGAAGCTTCAGTAGTTCCACTGCTAAGAGCACTCA
>RSEF01000012.1:22201614-22245753 GCA_003993805.1 Himantopus leucocephalus | reverse complement strand
GCTAAGCCACCTGGAGTGTGCCTGCTTTGAAAATACTGGAAAATCAAGAAAAATAGGGAGCTTACTCAAAAATTCAATTGTTTAGTGAGTCACCTGAGAACTGCTTGCAGGCAGTGCATTCCCGTGCTGGTCTGCGTGACGAGCGTGGTGGGGACAGACAGGCACTACCATCGTCCCTTCCCATACCGCCTTCGGGAGAGCAGCACTGGACACTGCTCCCGAACATCCTGTGACCACCCACCGAAAGAGAAAATAAGACCACACGGTCTCAGCCACAAGGCAGCAAGAAGGACAGTTTGAAAACAATCATATAGGAAAAATGTGAAGCGTTTTGAGCCTCAAAGCAGGACAGAGCCCATTTCATACACTGAACTTAAGCCTTCCAACAGCAAAGTAGATTTTGGCACCGTGAGTTACGCTAAAACTGTATCTTGCCGATTCTTTGATAGCCCAGTCCAGAGAACATTCTCCTAAGAAAACTGATGCATAAACCAGATAACTGGGATGCATTCCTGGTGCCGCTGGTGGAAGCACAACAGGACAGCCCTGTGAGAACTGTCAGCCTCGTGGCTATAACCTGTAAATCTAAACTTCCCTTCTTTCCTGCCTGAACTGTCCCGTGCACAGAAGTTAGGACGGTGTGTAATTGGGGGGGGGGGCCGAGGTTTCAGCAGATGCTTCTGCAGCTTACAATTCTTTCCCCCAGCGGCTGTGGTTGCCCCCTCCCTCGGGCTGCTCCCTCCCTCGGGGTGCTTCTGCAAAGCCTCCGACAGGTTGTCCCTCCAAGCAGCTCCAGGAGCACCTTCTCCCTACCTCCACTACCTCACCCCCTCATGTATTACCTACTGATTTCTCGTTATAGCAGAAACTGGAGCTAAAGGGGATACTGGAAAAACCATCAGCGCGCTCAGACCTTGGGAAGTTAATACAGAAGGAAACAAGTTGGGACAGAAGCTAAAAATTACTCTGGTGGATTAAAGCAAGTGCATAGATGAGAAAGAGAAAAGAGTTTGAGATGAGAGACTTAATGTTTCATTTTGATTATTAATTGGAATGACAACCCGTGCTCTCTCCATGTTATTTCTTACCTTCTCTGTCCGTTGCCAGGCGAGCCTGCGCAGTCTTTGCAGCCTGAACTTTTTCAGCTTACGTACTACGTTTTGAAGCTAACCAGTTTAAAATGCAACATAAACCCAGGCATCTTCTTTCTTCCCATCCCAACAATCAGAAAGAAAAGATCAGTTTTGAAACAAATAATTGAATTTTATTCTTTGCAAATGTTTGCAAGCAACAAGATTTTTCTGAAAAGTTGTCTCAAAAGACAGACAGAGGAAGAGTTAAAGCGGAGAACGTGCTACCCTTTCCGCAGCTTTTACAAAGCAGTTAAACAAAGGTGAAAAAACAATGACAGGAACAAAATGAACTGCAGCACATACAAAAATAACATTATTAAAAAACAAACGGTAGAGCATTTGGAACATGTTTTAGACCAAGTGTGCAAGTGTCCTATGTGATTCTACTTATTCATCAAAACTAAAATAAGATGAAAACTTGCAATATTACAGGCTGCGATTGTGTGGTGTCTTTATGCTATCGCGACAACAGCTTGAAACGCTGCACGTACTCCAACCCAGCCGAGACCTGCTGCTGCGCAGGGCAGTCCCTCTTCTGTCCCTACAAGCTGCCCGTTCGTCCCTCCTCCCTCCGTCAGACACGATGCGGCTGCGGCTGCGCAGCCCGGACACCAACCCTGCGGCTGCCTAATTCCCAGATCTCCGAGAAAAGGACAGAGATTACGGTGGGGGAGAAGAGAAAAAGGATCCCTTTTGGCAGCAGCCAGCCAGTCAATTGGATTAATTAACGCGTGAAGCTACATGCCAACCAATGACTGCCATAAATATATAGGAAATTATCGTAAAACGTGATTTCCTTTGTACTTAAGTTCTCAAAAGCATATGATGTCCATATTTGTCAGTAATAATCTTCCATAACCCCAGTCTAGCAGTTTTCTCTCCAAAAAGGAGAAAAGAAGCGTAGAAAATACTAATCAGTGTATAGAACCATCCACGACTCCCCACCCACCC
Source organism: Himantopus leucocephalus (assembly GCA_003993805.1). Taxonomy (NCBI): domain Eukaryota; kingdom Metazoa; phylum Chordata; class Aves; order Charadriiformes; family Recurvirostridae; genus Himantopus; species Himantopus leucocephalus. Next base: position 22,243,669 of record RSEF01000012.1, on the reverse strand, counting down.
TGCACGTCATGTGTATGGCGCATTCTTACAGGTGTAGCCGTGTCAGGGCCAGCTTCCCCACGGCGGGATTCATCTTCTTCGCGGCAACTTGGACCTGGAAAGTGTCACGGACTTTGAAATGGCGAACATTACACAGAAGGTGAGGCAGATGGAACAGCATCATCCACAATAAAATTAAATTAGCGCTAAATTTACTCCTGACTTATCTCGCTTGATTATATTAGTTTACATTTGACTATATATACACAATACCAAAAATATGCCTATTTTGTATTCAAACATTGCCAACGTAATGCCATTTTTAGTTGAGGCAATCCAAAAGACTCGGCCAAAACCCCAAAGACCTTATGAAGTTCAGCGACAGTTGAGGAAACAATCATTTAGAAAACCTCACCCACCATCCCTCAGTGAATACTTCGATGGAACGGCAGCAGAAGGTACTTTCAAAGCACCCTCCAGCTCCTTGCCACCCGCAAGCCCTGCCGAGGGCAACGGCAACAAGAGATACTAGGCATCTTGGAAAGAAAAAAATGAACCAAGTCTACAGCTAAGAGGGATATGCGCGTGTGTGTGTGTGCACACACGTGCGTGTTGTGTGTGTGTGCGCACGTGCGGGGCGTGAGGGGAAAGCGAAGCATGATTTCAGTGGTTAGCCAAGTACGGAGGTTTCACAGTCTCACTCTCACACTAGTGCTTATCACTTCAGCCTTTTGAAAGCTTGTTATAGAAACATAATCAAAACACAGAATGTTTTCTTGAAGAAAATGAGCCATCATTCACCCTCTATTTGTTCAGAATGATATTCAACGAAGTATTGCTTTTCACAGTTCACTGGCAAGTCAGAGCGCTGCGCAGAAAATTAAATACGTTATTAAAGATGCCTATGGAGAGAACAAAAGCTATCACAGAAGCACAGAGGTAGAAGGCTTCACAGAACTAAACCTGAGTTACACAATCATTAGTCTCTACATACCTAGCGCAATAAACTACCCTAACGGCCTTTCAGCATGGAGCACCTTCTCACACCCGGGTGGGTTTTTTCAGCCGCACCGCAGCAGGTCCCACACTGCCGTTTCGCCCCGCTCCCTGCAGAGAGGTCTGACCCGGCCTCTCACCGCAGCGTTCCCAGAAGACTGGGAACGAGCGAGCAGTGGCTGATGTCTTAAATCTTAAGTAGTTTTGTGTCATTATATTTAACAATACAAGTTCTCAAAGATTTACCGTGAAGAAATAAAGAGTGAATGGTAAAGCTTCAAAAGAAAACAAAAAGTGGGTATGTACACATACTGAAGAAATCTTCAGTTTCCATCACCAAGGTGCATTCTGAGGGGAAAAAACCCCAACAAATCAGTGGCAAAAGCTGCCCCATTTTGGCACCTGATTTCTGTAGCACAGACAGCACTTCAGACATTAAAAAAAAAAAAGCACTGCCTCTAATTTCTGTTTTATTTAGAAACTTTTGCTCTTTGTATTGTAAGGGTGATAACGTGAAATTTTACTTTATGATATGAAAGTGTAAAAGAAACAAAATTAAAGAGATGCTGCCTCCCCCTTGTCAAAATAAATACTACTGAAAAATCGCCATAGTTACGTATTTTAGAGAGTACTTCACAGAGCCCTGGACACGTATGCTGGTAAACTGATCTCCACAGAAATAATTTTGAAAAGTAAATATAAGCACATTCAACAGTAAATGACAACATAGTTTACGTTCTGGGATTGGCCTGTATATTTCGTATAAATAGTTTAAAATTTAAGACTTCTAAAGTCAAATAGACCAAATAGATCAGACGACTTGTAAAGACCGAATACTTCACATGAGTTCCTTTCAAAGCGCATCCCGTAATGCAACTGTTCCAGCTGCAGGTAGCAGGAAGCTCAGCTATTCCCGTTACAGCACCGCCACTGCCATTACCAACGCGGTATCAGTCAGGAGAGAGAATTCCATCTCGTATTCCCATAGTTATTCAGCAAAACTCTGAGAAACAGCACAAGCATAAAATGTGAAGTACTCCACGTAGTTAGAAACAGGGATTCTCAGCAAAAACATTTTTAAGTATAATATGGAAGATACCCCGCAGCAAGTAACTGGTATCTACCATCATACATATATTGCATAAATTATACTCTTGTTTATTCGTAATTTTAGTTTCCCCCTACCTTCTTTCACTGCAAGTTGTTAGCAGTAAACATAGTCTAAAATTATACAAGGAAGGAGAAAGTTCAGTCTCAAGCCTGTCCAGATGGATCAGATCGATTTCTTGGTGTCTCATGCCACCTCCTCTCCTCAGCTGTCATTTTAAAGATTCAACCTTCAGCTCTCAGCGCGTCTGAAACAACAGTAATGTGGATGCACACCAAACCCAAAGGTGGTGAGCCTGCTTGTTTGGTTGGTTTTTTGTGTATGGGTGTGGGTCCTTGGGGTTTTTTAAGTTTAAGTAAGCATCAGAAGCAGAACTGAGCAGATGCACTTAAGAGACAGACTATTGCCTGTTCATCTCCAAAGCAGGTTGCTAGATTACAGGCAGAGTAACGGTGATCTATCGTGGCCTGAGTCTTCCTCTGTTTCTGGAATCCGAGGCAGGAGAGCAGACCGGGTCAACCCCCAGAATTTCTGAGGTGACATATCCTTTTTGGTAGCCGTGAACTTCCATCCCATATGGTTCCCACAGATTCTGCACTGGGCTATAGTCCAGGCATACCTACCAAAAACAAAACAAAAGGTTGATGCTAACACGTAAGGAAAAGACATTTTAAACATACTGAAACACAGCTCACTCCTCAGGTAAGAAGGTAATACTAGTCTCAAGCTAGATTTTCAAAGAATCTTTGGCAATCAAGGTGCCCAGCTCCTATCTAAAAACCCTACAGAACTTAAAAAATAAAATTTAAAAAACAAAATCATTCTTCAAATAGAGAAAGCAACTAAAGCATTTTATTAGCACATTTCAACAGTTATGATGAAATGATGTTTGCCTTGAAGAAAAGTCAGAAAATGGTTCTCCAAGTAAGTTACTGAATGGAAATAAAAGTGATTTTTGCACTGCCCCTAGATTAACAGGGAACTGCACTTTCCAGAGCAACGGAGCTTTTCTTTAACAGTTTGAAAAGGCAGGACATGAATATTTCAAAACCCTCATAGAAGAAAAGAGCTATGAAAACACATAAGGATGAGAAAAATCAACTCCAGATATTATAAGCCACAAGCTTTCTTCAGTGATTCTTAAAGTATGCATGTCTTGTGACAGATACGCCATACACCCTCCAAGTCACTACTCAGTGCTATGCGATAATCCAGAAAAAAACCCAACATCATCAACACAAGAAAATGGAAGAGTAAATGTACACATGCATTAGACAAGAACCTTAGACTGGCTACAGATATAGCAACATCTTATTTTACGCTGCTTTAGAAGACATGATAGCCAAAGGGACAGAAGAATGATTTTTGACACTGGCACAGAAAGGACCACACTGAAGAATGATTATGAAACTAAAATTCAAATATGGTTTGACATTTCAGGTATTTTTAAAAGTGAAATATTAAAACTTTTGAATGAGCGCCTGAAGAATGCTTATCTAGCCACAAAAATTAAAGCTACCAGAGAGGGGTGACATTTTGATGCATGACCTGTCATTATCAGGCAAACTTCTACATCTTGACAGTTAATTCTGCTACTGTTTCAGAGAGCCAGAGTAATTAAAAACAAAACAAAAAAAANAAAAAACCCCAAGGGAATCAGATTAAACAAAAGTTAATGATTTTTAAATTCATGTAACATTTACCCAGTTTTTAGATCTTAAGAAGTATTTCAGTAGATTAACTGCATTTATATATTCTGTTTTTCAATTGCACTATATTTCTGTATGATCAAAGAAAGCTGCACGGAAGCAACAATTATGATTTTAGTTGCAGCTCACACAGGACCATACACAAAGAAACTCCCAGACAATCAGTATCCTGTTTATAGCTCTCAGTTGGTAGACTATGTTTTAAAGTCTTAAGACTTCCACATTTTTTAAAAATAAAGATGAATTCTGAAAACATTCTATCTGAATTTTCCACTTTATTCTGTATTTTGAAAAAAGTCTAAATTTACTTTCCTCATTTTCTCATGAGTGAAATGATAACATGTTTCAAAAAAATATCTATTTACTATTCCACCATCACAGGAATACATTTACAACCAAATTTCTGTCATTTACTCATAAAATTTCTTTTAACTGTTATTACCCAGGAAACCAGCTGTGCTCTGTTGATGGTCGTCCACTGAGATTCAAGTTGCAGGCTTTATATACAGTAAGGGTTTCATGGATGTACCCATGAGGATTCACGTATGCTGCCATGGGTCCACATAAGGATAAACTACAACAGACAATTAACAATTTTATCAGNGTCAGAGCTCAAGGAAGAAACAAAAAAGCAAAGCCTGTCAAATGTAAACAGAGGAAAAACTGCCAACCGTGCCTAAAACTATTTTCCATTGCAAAAGAACCACTTTAGGCTNATCAGAGTTCAAGGAAGAAACAAAAAAACAAAGCCTGTCAAATGTAAACAGAGGAAAAACTGCCAATCGTGCCTAAAACTATTTTCCATTGCAAAAGAACCACTTTAGGCTGTAGGAAAAAAAAGTACCTTTAATTATATTATTAAAAATCGGAAGAAAATAGATACTAACGTAAAATATCATTGGTTGCATCTTCTTAGAATTGCAGGAATTTAAGTGTCCATTGTTACAGATCTGGCACATTCCCCACTGACATAAATTATTCTTCTTACCTACTTACTCAGTCCCTACTTCAGAAAAGGTATTTAATCCTAATAACTGCACTAGGTAGTATGTTCTCATTATTATCACAAGTAAGGATTAAAACATTCTTGTGGTCAGACGAACCTCACCCAGCTGTTTGTTAAAGGGGACAAGTTACTTAGAGTGTCGCTGACAGGATGCTATGGAAACCACCTCATTTAAGGCATTTATTCATCTTTCCCTCAAAAACCTACAGCTCAGTATAAAAAAGGGTATGTGATAGACTCATAATTTACTTGCTGCTTTCAAATAGCAACTTCCAATAAAACCAAGTAACATCTATATTGCTACTTTTAAATCTAAGTTTAAAAGTAAGCAAAAATGTTAATTCATTACACTAATTTCTCATCATTCTTCTGTTAAAGTGTATCATATCGACACAGCAGGAACCATCGTTTCTGGAATCCATTATTTGATTAGAAGATAAGAAATGGCTTTTAATTACCACATCAGCTTCTTATCACACTGATAAAGTAAAACTGTGGGGAGTCTTGCTTTGTTAAACCAAGACATCTTTTAACCTTCACATTATCATAGGTGATGGACAGATATTAGTTATTCAAGACAAAAATGGTGACAAGACTGCCAGAAGCAGCAATTATTTGGAAAATGTATAGTCTTGTCATCGTTGAACATGGAAGACATTATATAGGTCAAATATATAATAGGAACATACTACCTAGTGCAGTTATTAGGATTAAACCCTGTATTATTAAAATAAAAAAGGTATCACAATGCTTAAAGATGTAAATAGGCAATTTCCTTGCACGACAACGTCCTGGGAGCATATCTATACCACCCAATTAGTGCATTATAAGCTGCTGTCAAAGCTTGTTGACACACAAAGTCAGGATGAAGCACTGAGAATTAAAATTTGGGACCTCATGAACTTTATTCAGAAATAATAGGGCAAAAATTTCTAGGTAGAAAATTTATACTTCAAAACTCACCGCAGAGTGCACAATTCTTCAGTGGCAAGGCGCTGCAGCAGGTGGCATGACACGGGCTTTTCACACTAACTTCCGTTACAATATACATGATGATGTTCAGATTTACTAACTTTTTATTAAAAAAGCTCAAGTAACCTGTTTTGTCTTATAAAGAAAATTCCCTATAAATATTTACTTAAATTTTATTAGAGTTGTGGAAAACACGGTAGTTATAAGACACCATGTACCTTAATCTGTTTTGCTGGGCCAATGTTTCTGATCAAGAACCTCTCAAAGATTAAGAGCAATAAACTCACCTGAATATTTCATTCTTGGTAGTTATTTCTGTATCTTGGCATTGCTTGCAACAAAGAGATGTACACTGGAAAAGAAAAACAAAGAGGGTAATTTCATTCATTTCCAGATGCTTGTCAGCACAGTGGTTAGTAATAAAAACTTGCCTCGGAACACTTTGTACCAATTCTTTTGTTTATTTGGGCAGCAGTCACTTACGTTTTCTATCAAAGGATAATTCTTTTCTATGCATTTTACTTATTTATGATAAACATTAATTGTTATCTAAAAGACAAAACAATTTTCATAGACTTTGTTCTCCTCCCCCCTCCCCCTCCCCCCAAAAAAATCCACACACAGAAGAGGATCTGACTACACAAAGATAATAAATGACTCAACCCTCTAAGGTCTCTAAAAGCTAATTTAGAAAAAACCCTTTGCTCTTCTAAAATACAACACAGAAAAAAGGTAAATGAGTACAAATGCAATCATCAAGTCTTTATAAAATCTGAGAGTACTGTAGATCAATGGTTTTAATTTCCTCACAAAAAAATATGTAAGACATATTGATCTTTCTCTTAAAGATTGTAACAGATTAATCTATCGTCTACAATTTCTAGAAAGTAGAACGAAACAATTCATCACTGACACTGCCTAGAAAATAAGCATTTAAATCAGCTTAGTAGAACACTACCATTAATTTTCAGGAGGTGCATTACTTCTACCTCTTTTTAAGGCTATTGCATGTGAAATTACCCCCCAAAATGATCCCCTATATTCTGGAAAAAAATGCTGCGCCTAAGATCTTCACTTGGACACGTCCCTGTGTGAGCGTATACCCTTTTAAAAGCTGAAGTACATCACAGCTTGTGCTTCTGAGTCTCCCTGAGTTCTGACTCTGGCGCTCCCCTNTGCTCCGCTCGTGTGACACTCCACAGAGAGCCTTTGCTCTCTGCTCTCCCCTACTCAGGTGCTCTGGGCTTGTTGCTGCATTTCACCTTCCTCCAGCTCCTTTCTCGCAGGTGACAGTGGTTCTGCCCCACACTTTCAACACACTGTCTACTGATCTTGGAAACTGAGGGAGAAAAACTGCTCTACTATACAGATGCTATTTATCATACACCACTTCTCTTCACTCCCTTCTTAAAGCTCACTCAGCCTTTACTCTCCTACCAGGGACCTTTAACGCCGACTACTGCTCACTCTTTTATATCACCCTTACTCACAGATTGTAATCTAATGCTCATATATCCCTCTCAGAATCCAATTTAGACAGCTACTAAATTCCATCCCTCCATTTCCAAACCTATCTAAGTACTACAATTACCACTCTCAACTGGAACTCACTGAAGTCTTATACCTGAGTGATGTACATCCCTTTAAAAATAAGCACAGAAACAGTTAACCGTCTTTAACAACAGGAAAAGCTATTAAGAGTACAATGCAATTCACTGACATCAGAGACAAAAGACAGTGGATCAGGTCTTACAATCAGTTCTATTACTGTAAATTACATTCTGAACAATGAAACCTGTTAAGTCCATCCTTCCCAAGTAAACCAAAATATAGGCTATGTTGCCACAGCATCCCTTCTCCTTAAAGGACCCTCTGGCTTAAAAAGAGTGGATTTGACCAAAATAAACTTCACTAGAAATTGTAAAAAACCACAATGTACTTACCATTCTCACATTAATACAGAACAGTTAAACACATTTAGAGAATAAAATGTCACTTATTGATCAAGAAAACACCTTTTGGTGTAGGCTAAAAATCAACTTTACCTTATATTTTATGAGGTTAATTTAAGTCCTCTTGTTTCTTTGGGATTTATATATACAATGTACTGAAATACACAATGTACTGAACATGAACAGTTCTTAGTAGTACCTGTATATCTGAATATATTCAGAGTTTCTGACTCAGGAAATACAAATGAAGTTTAATCTGATTACAGAGCCTCACACAAAATTCCTGTCCATTTTTGTCTCAGAATTCGGAAGATATGTTTTCTGTCTCCTTTTCTCTGTACATTCCCTTTTAGATTCTTGGTGTATGAAACTTTAGGAAGAGGTACAGTATTAAAATGATACTCTGGTTCTCTTTTCCCCAGAAACAGACAGTACTTTTTAGGCAAAGAGTCAAAATTTCCACTGCTCTGTCTCCAGTAGACAAACGCAACAGTGGCTGGGGTTATGCTATACTAATGTTTGGGACAGTACTTTGGTATCCCCAGCGAGTTTACAGCCAGCAAGGTGAGGGTCAATCAGGATGCATATAGTTACTCTTTGTCATATGAATGTAGTAACAAAATATTAATGTGTGTCTCCATTCAAGAATGGAAGACTAAATATTCCAGCTACCACTATCAAACATGTAAACAAGTTTACAGTTAAAACTTGTATTTATACCAATGGCCCTTTTCAGCATTTTCTCTTTGGAAAGAGATGTTGTTGCAAATGCTGTTCCTAAAACAGCAGGATTCAACACCAGATTGACTGATACTTAGTTGCATTACCAGTTATAATATATAATATTACTTATAGTAGATATTATTATTAAGAAAGGGGGTTGGAACTAGACGATCTTTAAGGTCCCTTCCAACCTAAACCATTCTATGATTCTATTATAATGAAATGTACTATGTAAAAATAGAACTTCCATGTCCTACATTTAGAGCATTGCACGGCCATGGCAATGGAAAGAAGGGAAGGGAAGACAAATTTTTGAACATCTTAAAAAGGTATTGCCTAAGAAGTCAATACACATCTTTTGCAAAAATCCTTTCAGTCCAATACTTTGATTTATACTCAATAGTGCAATACTACAAAGAATTACCTTTTGTTAAAAAATCTACATGTTTTCACGGCACAATACTACTTGATTGCGGTGTACAATACTGTCAATATGGGGTTATGATGTTCCTAAGACGGTTACAAGCAACATTGGACTTCTAGCACCATCTCTTGGCTAAGACAGTGCTGTGAGGTACTGAAATATGATTTCTAACAAAGCAAATATTATTGTATGTTTCTTACTTGCTGCCAAACATAAAGTCTAGTATTGAGAGACAGCATTTTCTTTTTTGAGCAAATTTTTAAAGGGGAAAGAAGAAATAAAAGAACACTCAAATTCACTCTCTAGAAGTATTACTTGTAAATTTCACACATTTTTGTTATAGATTGTAACAGTCACTTCTATTTTTTTTTGTGAGAACAATTTAATGACAAGTGAAGAAAAAATACTCACTTTGTTCATAATATCTAATTCACACCGGAGTCGCTGAACAGCACTACCTATTTTAAGCAACTGTATACGCAATGCATCATCAATCGGCAGGCAAGCAGCAACTCTGTAAGAAAAATCTAGGAATGAGAAAATACCATGCTTGTTAGAATTTTAGAGAGAATTAAAATCTACTACTTCAGTTACAGATATAGCGCTAAAACTTAAGTTTTTAATATACTTTTAGAGGTCATCTCGGTACATCTTTCTGCCCTAAGGCTGGATCGTGTACACGTAACACGTAAAACCTTGTCTAAGATATTTGTCTAATCCACACTTAAACATCACTCGTGATGGAGACTGAACAATGCTGGTAAGATAATGTATTCTAAAACCAGAACCCCTGGAGAACACCGTCTAATACAGACTTCCACTTTGACAGTGAATTACTGAGTTTTCCAACCATCGGTGGTTATCTTTATGCTTGCAGTTGTTTTTGGTTTTTTTTTTTTGCAAAAAGAAAGACACGCTTTTATCAGAGAAGAAAAAAATCAAAGAAAAAACCCCAAACATACACCTCCTTCATAAATTACAACCAACTTATATTTCTCATATTAGCACTAAGAAAGTATTCTTTATTGCGAGGAGGAAAAAGACATACTCTGTAATACACTCCTTTCTGGAGGTTTTGGAGGTTTTCTTCCACGTTTGAATGCACACCAAAATTAGACCCAAAAATATTCCGTCAAGAAGACAGAATTTGTGGTTTTTTTTAAAAAAAGTTTTAATATGATAGTAAATTCTCAGGCAGCAGCTTCAATCAGGTATTAAAAGGCACAAACACAAAAGGTAGTGGACTTCACTACAGTCATTCTTTAATTTAGCTAACAAAAACCTTGCTAAGATGGAAATCATCCCATTCCTCACAGCCTGTAAAAGAATTCAAAAGCTGAACATTAAAACTCAGCAAAATATCAGCGTGCTGTTAATCATGAGAAAAGAAGTGCCCAAGAAATACTGGATTTTTTTGTTTGTTTTCAGATTATGTCATATGCTTCCCATATACGGTCATCTACGCAGCACTCTGGGCAAAGCAGACAGCAAGTACTTTCGACCATTATTTCAGGCAAATCAGAAATGAGAGTTCCATGTACACCAAAACTATTGAGCCCAGACCTGCATTTGGTGCCTAACTGACTTTAACTGAAGGGGGAAATTCAAACTGCAGCGTTATTAGCCATGTGAGAGTCTACACAGGAAAGAATGTTTTTCCTGTTAGAAAGGTTTCAACCGAAATTTCCATCTGATTGGATACTAGAGACCTGCAGAGAGAAGAGACTTGTTCACTGGGGCACAACCCCAATGCCTGCTCAGGCACGATCCCAACTTTTTTGTGATTAGGTTACTGGTGCTATTTTCCCTCCTGTTGGATAGGAGGTAACAAAAAGTAAGAACAAAAGAGATTATACATGCTAACAGTTAGACTTACACAATAATAGTAATTTTAAAAATCTAGTATGCTTTTGCCTCTTGTTTTCTTATGAAACGTGTCCCATTCCTCCCACCATGGAGCACAAGAGAGTTCTACTTCTTTTACTGAAGATGTTTGGCACAGTTGGAGGACGTTCATGTCTTTAAAAGCTCTATCATCCTTTTGTCAGCTAACCATCAAATTTATTGCAAACTGGAAGTGAGGGATGGACTACCAATAATAGGCAATTATCTAAATCTGGTTTTCTTAGGAACTTAAAAAAACACACAAAAACCAAATCTGAGTTCATAAGCTCAACAACTTCATACCTATTGGGTTTGTTGGAAGAGATTCATCTTTAAGGTTTTCATCCCATTCATGTAGCTGCCTCTTGACTCTTTCCATCAAGGTTTCCTTTTGTTAGAAGAAAAGCCTAATTTAAATACATTGGTATTTCTGTTTTCTTAGGAAAAAAAAAAAAGGAAGCAAAATGTAGAGTAAGCTATTTTCCCTAAGTGGACATTAGCTTTTAAAACTTAAAATAATTACAGACTCATTTTGTATCTACATATTTTAAACTAAGAGCAAAATAAGATGGGAAATGGGCCAAAATGGGCCCATGGTGGTTGTAACATTCATTTGAGATAAGGAGACAACCGTTTGAGTTCTAGAACTGTACAACCAAGATGAGAGCTAGCCTCCTCCCTACTTCCGTCTCTCTTGCACCAATTACTTTGTGTACTAATATACATATGTATACAAAGAAATATATACTTTTTAAAGAGTAAACCAACTGCAACAGGAAAGACAGACCTCAGACTACCCAGCACCCCGGTGGTTAGGACAGTCACCTAGAGCATGTGGGACAGAGGGTTGAGTTTTGCCCTGAGACAACCCAGCAGGAACCCGAACCTCGGTCATCCACCCCAGACACACGCTCTAGCACGAGGGAACTACTATACAGAGGGGGAAGCCCTTCCTGCTCTTTTCACAGTGAACTGAAAACTATACACTTCTTTAAAATGTAACTTATAAGCCCACAAAATTAAAGTTTTTACATTATCCAATAATCAGACATTAAAACATACAAAACTAATTGTAGATTACTTGGTAATACATAGGGTGAACTTACAGCGTCATAGAGAGAGTAGAGCCAGGGAGGCCAAGATGTCAAACTTGCACAGTGGAACTTCCTCTAAAATCAAAAGCACAAATATTTATTCTTCAACATTAGCAGATTTTAGGGACAGTTCTTGTTCAAACAATAAAACAGAGGGGAGATACCTGATTATTTAAAGATACAACAAATTATCACCATCAGGACCAGTACTTCAACGTGAAGCTTCCAAACCACTTCTCAAATGCATTGAGAGCTAAGACTTCTGTACAAGACAGAAAATATATGGATTTTCTCAGAACACCTGTCTCAGCATTAAAAGTATTTCTAATGTTTAGTAATAAGAAATTATGCCTTTCAAAAGATCATCCATCTGAATTTTAGACAGTTCAAACAAATTTAAGTACTATTAGATAGTGCATCTGTTCCTTAGCCTCCACCAATTGCTGCTACTTCAGCAACCACAGCAAACAACTATGTGAGGTGATTAAACCATTCATATCAATTTAGCCAAATGCATAAGTAAATAAAATGAAAGAAGGAGATTAATGGGCCATATCAGCTATTTTAAGCTGACATATATAAATTCAAAGGGTATATGATATTCTTTAAACGGAAAACTAATCTGTTAAAAACATCACTAAAAATACCAACGTGCAAGTTCGGCGTTCCAGAGGATGCTTCCTCACAGCAGAACAATTACTGATTAAGAAAACGTGGGCAGTCTTGATGTCTAATTGCATATTGCTATCCACCCTCATTCTGGTATCTGTTTTTAATGGAAATCCCATTTTCAGAAATGCTTACAGAGCATCGATGCTTGTGCCAGCCCACTGAAAAGCTACTAAATAGCTTTATTATAACTATCCAAAGACAGTGAACAAAATACTGTACAATATCCATTTAACAACATCCTATGAAGAAAAATTCAGACCCAAATGGAACACTGAGTAAGAAACAAATGCAGAGGAGGAAAACAAAAACAACACAAAGAAAAATCCCCTGAAGGTCTCATAACTATTTTTTATTGAAGGCCATTCTTTTAAATAAAAATTTTACTAATAGGAGTGGCTCACACTAACACGTTCACTTGAATTGCGTATGAAAATATCTATGCAACAATACAGAGCAGATTTGGAGAAACATAATACAAGTAGCCACCAATATCACCTCTAAATCTTCAGCTCGTGTGTAGCTTGTGCGTTTCCTGCAGACAAGAAATCCCAGATTATAACTGCATTCCTTAACTACCAAATTTCCAGCAGTGTAAGGTTATTTGCTTAGTTAACCAATTCTCCACAGTGACTTCAGAACACTTAAATTTATAGGTTTAGGTTAATAAAAATCTAAAAAGCAGTATACTACATAATCAAATTGCTTTCCAAAAAAGGATCTCAAATTGTACTGCTGTACTCAAATACTTACAAATTAAATTTTAATTTTCCCTTTGAGGGCAACTATCCTTATTTCACAAATGAGAAAAATCAGGCAATAGAGACTAAAATCCACAGCAAATAAATGGTACTTCGACAAAAGAATTCAGGAACACCAAAACTCAAGTTACTGTTTTAATTAGCATGTATATTGTCTGTAACAGCTGACACAGGGTCAGCTCTTGTGTGTAGCAGAAACCATTGTTAAAATGGAACTTCCATTTTCTGATGTTTCTCATTATATTAGTAAACACACAGAGGTACAGCCTGTCATACTGGAAACAGTCACAGTTCTGCTGACATCAACGGAGGTCAACAGGACAACGTCTCTACTCTGGATCTGCATCTCAGTCCACAAAACATTTCTTCTTACAATGGGTGCACTGCATTTCAGCTATCTATCAGATGATAGCTTAAAAAGGGATTTCTGCCCCCCCGAAGCATAGTGTTTCTGGGCTTGTTAACTCATAGATGAGCTGGTTTAAGAACTCTGAACATCAATAGCTCTTTGTTATTAACGTGGGTTTTTTTTTTTCCTTTGGCTTGGTTTTTTGAGGGGGGGTAGAGTTCAAAACCATTGAAGAAAAAAAACAAATCCAAACTTCAACTGCATCTGACAATGAGGAAGTACGAGGATTCTATGCTGGTGGTAGTTCCAAAGGTCTCTACTGATACAGAAGACTTCAAGGTATCCTTCTTTTTATATGCCACCGATTGAAATGGTGATTTCAATAATAAATAAATAAGCAAGCTCAATTTTAGTTTTTTCAAAAGTGTCAGATTTCCCTGTTTCACCACATCTTCTCCTACTGACCTCAGTGCTAACTCTTGTCCCGTTAACTTACTCTGCAGATTTGTCCACTGTTAATGACAGCTGGTCTTTGAAAAGCCTGCACTGTGCCTGAGAATGAGCTAGGTTGAAAGGCTTTTGCTGGTATAACTATGCTAGTACGATACACTAGGATGGTGCTTATTATGGGAACATAATTTATCCCAGCAAAATTATCCTTTTGACAGTACATTTTATTTCAGACTCCTAAAGGAAAACGCTGTATACTGGTAAAAGTGCACATTCACTTGTATAAATGCATCTTTTAGGACCTTTTAAACAGCACAGATGTCTCTAGCACAAATCACACCTTATTATTCCCCTGAGCAATGCAGAAGTTTGTAGCTTAGGCCTGGCATCAGCCGCTTAGGACTCTTGAAAATTCTGCCCTACAATCTTAGTGTGAATTCCCCTCTGATTCCAAGTACCGTCGCAGCTGCAGTCATGCAAAAACAGTGTAAACAAGCAAAGACAGAATTTGTGCCAGTGAAGCAAAAGTAGAAGCTAATTCCCTAATAGCAATACCAACATCTTGATGATGATTATTTCTCGTCTACCGTTGTTCATGGTTGGTTTTTTTTTTTTTTTTTTTTNAGTAGTTAAAATTCTGGAAGCTCTCTAAAGACCTATAAAGTCTGCATACTTGTTAAAAAAGCAGATCCACATTTTCTGTAAGCAAGTAACTGCAGGTACAGAAGTTCATCCTTCAACTGATGCAGGTTTTAAACAAAATTAGCAAACAGAATTGTGATTCCAAACTAAGACGTTACAGGTCTTCTGTTTCATCACTGAAATTTGGGAGTCACCACTAAGCCACCTCTGCTCTTTATAAACATCTTCTAGCTGAATCAAACAGAGAAATAGTTACAAATCTTTGTTACTTTCAAAACCAAGCCATTAACACAAGTACAAAGCAAGAGCACTAGCACTGTCAACACTGATTGCCAGTATTTTTATTGTCAAAGTAACATCAGTAAAAGCCAAGATGCTTCTTTGACCTGCCCATAAATTAAATTCTATAAACTTACTGGTTTTCCCCACCGACACTTCACCATCCGCAAGCTTTACCAACCAACACTCTCTCTAGTGTTTTGATTATACATAAAAAAAATAGTGTAATGTTACATGAATTATTATGTAATAACATTAATCTAATAATACTGTGATTAAAACCAAAGAGACATAACACAAATCATGTATCTCCCCATTGCTGACAACTGATAAACAATCACACAATATGCGACAAAAGGAGGAGGTTGGCAGCTAGCATCCCAATTGTGCATCCTCACCTAGAGATGAAGACATGGATTTTTATATTGATATTCAAAATACCATCAAAAATTTTTAAAAAACCCAAACACAACTAGCTTCTAACCTTTTGGTATTTCTGCCACCATTGATGTATAGCTCGGTCCTGCCACGCTGTAGGTTTCGAAGAAGGAAATATATGGCATCGGCTGAGAGACTGCAGCTGTACTGCTGACATTGTTGAAGGCAGCACTCGCTCAGGAAGGATTTGTACTTTAGCCTGCTGGATTCTGATAAAAGAAAAAAAAAAAGATGAGATATACATACATGTACAAGAGTTCAAAAAAAGAAAAGGATTTTACTACTTATAAAAGCATAGGCTTGGGCAATAGATTAATCACTACATAGTACTATATAATTTAAGCAGCAATCCATTTCATCAGATTTTTAAAGTTGTACCAATGTAAATCAAATTACTGTAGGGAACATACAGTGTATTTGTAGCAAACCAAACAAATACTACTCTACAACACAGATAATCTCATCCCCTTGGCAAAATTATCACAGCCACTGTGCTGACTGGACTTTGGTATAGCTAAACTGAAGACAGAAGTGATCTCTACTTTTCCTTTAAAAATCAGCATTAGCTGTCTTCCAAATATTTTTTGCAGTGGCATACAGAACTCTACAAGGATCAATGCTTTAACTTTTTCAGCAAGTGTTTCTTTGCTGTTTCCCCTCCCCCTTCACAGTTAGCCACCTTTTCCATAGGAAACAATGGGCTGTCTTTGTATTATAGAGCACTAGGTATCTGTTGGGATTGCGGTGGACAGAATTAAAGAGAGATTGGTAGTGGCAACACAGCAGAATATTCTACCATCTCAGCATTGTATTTTTAGATTTTTGTCTCCTCAAGTTACTTCTGGTATAACCTAATAGTCAGCTATTACACATCAAACCCTCAGAAAGGAGGTTTAGCTGAAATGCAGTTTGCTATCTTCAAACCACAAAAGCTTATGTGCTTAGCTAGAGTTCAAAATCAGCAGAAATAGGATATAGACTCTGATCATCTTTTAATATCCTAGCATCAACCAGGTCACCCATTCCACGAAAATTTCAGCAGCAGTTATGTGGCTACTAAGAATAGTCTAGCAGGACTAGAAATGTCTAGCAGGAAGGGTTTTACATCTTAAACAGTATTATGCATCAGAAATCCTGAAGTATTAAGATGCATGTCATTACAACTTGCAGGGACAACACTGAACTCTGCTAACTTATTATAAATTACAAAATGATGTTTTGCCATAAGCACTTAGTAATCAGAAACACCAAGAACTATGGAAATTTTCTTCTTGCTGAGAAGCTCAGTATTTTTCCCCTCTTTATCGAAGAGGATTTTAGACTGGTAATGCTTGTTTCTTCTGTTAGTTGCCTCGAATACATGAAAAATAGGAACATGATCTTAATGAAAATGCTTTATTTGTACAGATGGAACATTACATTCTTCTTCTGTCCGATTCCCTTCTGATGTCCCTCTGATGTATAGACAAAAGTGGTCGCAAACTGCGACACTACCAGGCTCATTCATAGAAAGAGTTAGCAGATTGGCACAGGAGTCTGGAGAGCATCTCATAACCTGCAGAGAGGATCATTTCCTCGGGATGACCTGAAGAACATCGGCTCCCATCTCCAAAGTGCACTGACAATACCAGGAGGTTCAAGTTCACTAATCGCTAGGCAAACCCACAAAACGTGTGGTATTTGAAAGCAGATTAATNTAAGAACATTGGCTCCCGTCTCCAAAGTGCACTGACAATACCACCGAGGTTCAAGTTCACTAATCACTAGGCAAACCCACAAAACGTGTGGTATTTGAAAGCAGATTAATTCTATATAGTTTAAGACATTCCAACAAATCTAGAGCTTGCCAGGATGAGAAAAATCAATTTCCTCTCCTTTATTTCATACATTTAAAAATTCATACTTATCAATGAAACTTGTGAACGTGCTGTGTAAAAGTGATCTCTGCTAGTCCATAGATATAAAATCAACATCGTAAAATGCTTTAACAGCACAACAAAATCACTGTACATCTGAACTGATTCTGGATACTGAATTCTCTGTAACAATGCCATTTTTACTGTAGTTGTCCAAGTACTGCCACCTTGTGTCCAAGCAATGCTTTTTCTAAGCTGCAAAATTTGGAATATTATTTGTAACCAGATGTTAGATAGTTAGCAAGTAGCACACACATTCTTAACTTCTTCAGCTGCAGGTTGTAAAAGCATACAAAAATGCTGAGCTCAGACTGTCCCTAGGCCTCTTTCTAAAGCAAATGCCACGATACTGAGCAATAGCAGAATACAGATGATTAGCTTTAGATTTACGGATTTGGAGTAAGATGTTATATGCCTTGCACAAAAGATTACAAAAACCTCTAGCAATTGTCCTAAGAATTGTCACACGCTCACAGAATCAATGTCTGGACAGTGACACTGACAGAGGCTCAGGATGCAATGCACGGTGCAAAGCACGATGTCAAGAAGAACCTGAAAATGACAGAAGACTCAGCATACTCTTAACCAAGTGTTAATGGTCTCAGTCACTTTTGTAAGTGGATGAGGGAATTAATTACATAATACGATAACACTGGCTGGAAGAGGAGCCTCTAAATATCACAGGTATCACATTGCAATATGGAAAAGAACAGGACTAGAATACAGAAGAGAAGAGAATACTGCTATCAAAGCCGATTTGAGCGTGTTTGGCAAGCACATGAAAGGACTTGTCTACCAATAACAGCAGAAGTAGCACTTTTCAATCAGTGAAGTATCAGTGAACAGTCAGAAAGGAAGAGTCAAGATTTGCTGAAGGTAAGGACGTACAAAACTGTGACAATGGTTAAAATAAACAAGATTTAGTATTTGAGAAACTGAAAATGACGGGCTGCTTGTAGTTAGCAAAAATCAAGAACCTATTTTCATATTCAAGTATTTATGTAGAAATCTCAGTGTGCCTTTATGGTTTACAAAGAGAAAAATTAACAGGAGAAGCAACTTGTTTCTCCATTATTTTTACCAGACTCCAGTCCTCCCCTTTCATGGGCAGCTTCTCATGAAAACCACTGCCCCTCTGGGCACAGTCACTGCCCTCTCCGTATCTGAAATCATGCAGCGGAATCCTTCTGCATGCTGTTGAGGCTCAGTAGTTAAAGATCACTCAAAGTATAAAAATAGACAAGCATATTGTTATTAGCTGTAGTGTCAGACTTTTGCCTGCAGCAGTTCAGAACTTTATCTGCAGTTGCAGCTCTGAAGCGGAACATGTCCAATACAGATCATCTCTAGAAAGGTCTCCTTTCAGAAAATGAAAGTTACAGTTTTTCAAAGGAGCAGAATCTGGTTGCTATATCAGGGAGGCTTTCCACAAGGTAACAGAAGGCACACACTTGATATTGTATCCTCTCATTTCACATCTGGTTTGAAACAGTGATGTGAGAGATTCTGAAATAAAGCTTTAGAATTTATAATGCAGGCAAATAAACATCTTTTTCCCAAGTTAATTTTCAGAAACAACGTCATTCTGACAGATGTTTTCTTGCACATGTTAAATCAAACTACAGGTAGACATTCTTTAGAGATTTGTATAGCAAAGTTATTAACAACTAAAACATGAGTCTCAGAACAGGAAATACCAGAAGTCCTCAATAAACTGAGAAGCTACTGATTAAGCATTCGATTAATATCTATACTAATCAGTCAACTGTGTGATGGAAAGGGCAGATGCACCTGCAGTAAAAAGTAAATGCTTTGGTGAAACAAATTTGCAGTATGAAAAATTAAATACATAATTTTCTTACCCATCTGACTGGGTTCTTATTTCAAGCACCTTGAACCTCTGTCTTCCTATTGCTTTCACTTTGACCGTTTCAATTCCATATTCCTGCTCTTCTCTGTACGCATATATTTCTGCTGTTGTTCCAAAATGTGCTTCCCTTTCACGTACGTTACTAAAAGTAACAGAATTAAAAAAGTTACCCCTCAAACAGCATTGTTCATGCAGATTTCACGCATTAGTCTACCTGCACTGACTGTACACTATTGTCTGATCAAAAAAGTAAATTTGGTAAAATACCTTCAACTAAGTGCAATCATTATTTTTCCATTTTAAAAGCAACTTCTCACATTTTGTTTGGTTTGGCATTTTTGCCAGTTGTCTTGGTTTTATTTTAGGGCCTAGAGGTGAAATTCTGGGAACACAGGGATCATCTGCATTTGAAATGCAGATACTGAAAGTATCAAAATTCTTTAGATTGACTTTCTACAAATAACTCTGCCCACCTCCTACATAATTAAAACCATAGTAAATTGGAAGAAGAGGGAGGAATATTCCCAACTTCTTTTGGCACAGATTAGCCTTTATCTTTTCCTCTTCTCTATCACCTCCTGTCTCTCAACTCCATTGTGAAACATTTGTCTGTGCTTGTTAATTTATGCACAGAACGAGCAAATACACCTTTACAACAATACAGTTCTCAAAACAAGAATCTGATTTTTACAGTTCAGATCAAGGCTTATTGTTTAAGCAAAATGAAGCAGTGCATTCAAACAGTTACTCAAATCAAGAGGATGCTCAAACAAGGAAAGCAGATCAACACTTACTGTTTCTCTACACAAACATCTGATACTGTCGTGCAGCTACCCAACAGGATATGAAAACCTTTACATTACGTATTGGAAAACAATTTTTGTCAACCAATTTCAAACCACAACTTATGTTATTCACCACAGAACTGATGGAACCATCTGCTTTTGATTTAGTATCCAAGGAAATTGCGCTAAAATACATGCTGCATACCATCAGTAAACCCACTCGTGTATTTTACCTGTATGCAAGAACAGCAAACGTTCTGTCTTTCTGAATTAAATTCCGCACCATGCTAACCTCTTGAGGGCGAAAAAGCTGAAGAGGTAACGTCTGTCCAGGAATCAACATCACCATCACGTGGGGCAACACTGGAATCACCTGACAGCTGTCATCATCATGCACCGTTCTTCCATGAAACTCTTCCATATCAGAGCCTAAATACTGGAAACAGTAAGTAAGGAAATGACAGTAGCATAAGAGGTTTTGGTGATGTACAAGGATAAAATAAAATTAGGTCTTTGGCTTAAGAACATTACAATAGAATTACACAAAAACAATCAAAACCTCTTCAAGACGTATTTAATGGATGATATATAAAGAACATACCATGTGTGATGTTGGCAAACTGGTATCAAAATTAATGATGTTTGGTTTTTCAGCTTCTTTGCTATCTTGATCTTCAACTTCCATATCATTGTCGTCCTCTTCCTCGCTCTCTGCTAATAAGCACATACAGAATATTGTGTAGAAAACAATTGGCAAAGACTAAGATACCGAGAAAAATCAGAGAATCACAGAAATGCACTCAATATTCCCAGGCTACCACCTTTACACAGGGAAGCAACTTCTATATTTGTAAACTCAGAAAAATAATTTTCTTGCTGTTACAGCAAATTCACCATTCTATAGAAAGAGTCAAAAGCTGGTAATTTATTTTTGAAAGGCCAAAGAACAACTTTTCTTGGAAGAAAATAATAAATTCTGTCAGTTCAGATTTTCACTACAGTAGTATTTCCTTATCTCAATTCTGTTTGCACACCGGGATGCCAGATAACTTAATTTCTTGTAGGATGCTGAACACAGGGTTTGAAGTATTACAAACCTGAACAATATAACTGCAACACATAAAGCAAGCGAGTTAAAATAATCTGAAGCTCTATATTCATGCAAAGATTCTTGCTGCTATTTTAGACAATTTCTCTGCTGTCAGCCTCTCCCGAGTGCATACCAAACACACACAAAACCCCGGCACAGGCACAAACCCAGCAAAGGTAACTATCAAGGAAGCAAATAACATGATGCTGCAAAGGACTTCGGGTACAAAATAGTATTTAAAAATTACTACTTTCTTCCCATTTCTCAGTTCCAGATGTCAATCCTAAAATTACTTTCAGGCAAGAGGACAGGTAAATTATCAGCGTATTTTATTTTGGAAACACATCAACAGTGCATTGATCTGTATAAATAGCTAGAAGTAAATTAAAAAACATACTGAAGATAATAAAAAACATACCTAGCTCTAAAATGTTGGTTTCACTGACTGTTCTGTGCATTACCATACAATGCATGCCTGTATATACTCACCCAAAACAAATGCAATGTAACTGTGTTACTTGATCCTATTTCTTTTATCACAAAACGGTATTTATACACCATGCTATATCTAAAATAGATGCTATTGTAAACTTTGCAAACCAATCTGCAGGATTCTTACGCCAATAGTTGTTGGGTAAGGGATAACCCCAGTGGTGCTGAAAAACGTAATTTAGATCTTGAAAGCTGTTACATTACAAGACAGGCAGAAAAATATCTTTACAACAGTCTATCTAGCTGCCTGCCTTTGCAATTAGTATCTTCTTAAGAAATAATCCAGAATTGAAAATTGTAAAGGTGAAGTGATGATCTTATCTGAAAGGTACTATAGGCAAATCTTACAAAAGAAAGATGCTCCATAAGGAAGGAGTCTTCCTTCAGAAATGGGAGCACCACCGCCCTCTTTCACTGATGCCTTACTATTTCTGAGAGTGGGAGGACAAGAGAACAATGAAGAAGACATTATAAGCTGGTTTTGGAGAACCTTTTTCCTTCCCTCTTCAGCCTTCAGACACATTTGTTAAATGCATTCTTTACAAAATGTTCAGTCAATGGTCTTCTTTTTGCTTCGCCTCGCTTTTTTTTTTTCCTTCTTGTTTTAAATATTGCACAGTGTACAGAACCTTCTCTGTAGGAGACACAACACGCTGATGTTACGGCTCCATCCTATATTTTATCTATCTCAACACCAAATGATCCAGCACTACAAAAAAAAAGAGGTTAAGGACTCTCTTTGGTGTTAGGCTAATTACAGACCTTAAAGACATCATCTTCCTAACTACTGTAAAAATATTCCACTTCTTTATGAAATGTCTCTTCCATTATACTCATTTAGGAACCCTAACCATTAACGACTGGAAAGTGTTTAAGACATATAAAATGGCCAGCATTCTGCTTAGCTCGATGGAGGGAAAGAGCAGGAAGTTTTTGCTTGGTTCTGGGGCAGCAG
Source organism: Himantopus leucocephalus (assembly GCA_003993805.1). NCBI lineage: Eukaryota > Metazoa > Chordata > Aves > Charadriiformes > Recurvirostridae > Himantopus > Himantopus leucocephalus. Next base: position 22,221,126 of record RSEF01000012.1, on the reverse strand, counting down.
TGCAGGGTCAGGGAGGGAAGGTGATTTCCTAAAAAAAACGATATTCTGGTTTGCACGCACTCACATCAAATTGCATCAGTCATTAGCAGTTTTATAGCCTTTTAGAGAGAAGCTGCTTCACTTGTTTTTCTGAACACAAAAGGAATTAACAGCAGTTGATTAGAAAGAACTGTGCCCTGCAAACTTTTGCTCGTTCCTGCCAAAAACGCACACTAGCTGCTGTGTGGTGGCAGAGAGGAATGATGACTCATTTTACTGCAGCAGCACCATGTGAACGTCGAAAAAACACCACCATCTTCACTCTCCTGCTCGATCACACTACAGGAACAGGAGACGGACGGAAAAAGAAACCACATCTTTTACACCCTTCACTATACATACTTTTTGTTGATATTTTTAATTTCAAGATTAGCAAGACCTCCAGTACGCAGAAACAAGGGAAAGGCAAGCGCCGAAGGCACCTGCATGGCAAGGCTCACATTTCCTTCGCGGCAGGTCAGGCATTCCCTGATGCTCCCCCTGGCCCACGAGCACTACCAAATCTACTCTCAACACTTTTGTGCAGAAACGAGGAAATATTATCTTACTTAAAAAAACAGGAACAGCGTAGGAAATAGTAATGCTGTATTTCCTGAAATATTCAGGAAATATTTTCATGTTATTTTAAATATACAGGCGTAAAATGCTCACAGAATTTCCTGCTAAAGAAAATGAAAGTGGTTACTGGCAAGACAGTGGCAAGACAAGCTGACATCGGTTACTGCTACGTTATCCTTTGCATGCTTATTCTGAAATAACGTTTTTTCCAGTTTAGCACGAGCTACTTCCAAAACCGTATGATCTCCTGCCAGTTTGGGGGCACTATATGCTAAATCAGAAAAAAAACCCCACACGTTATTATGCAATAGTGATTCCACAGGAGGAATCACGCTGATGTATGTGGACGGACGGGCCAGGCTGCTGTAGAAACTCCACCACGACGTCGCACTGCAGAATTCCGGACGGCGCGTGGAACCCCACGCTGCCCTCAGCCCCGTGCTCCGCACCTCTCGCTTCCCTGCTCATCACCGGCACCGGAGAGCATTTAAACTGAGCGGAGGGTTTCCAAAACAACACGCTTTCCTCAGACTTTGTCTGGGTTTAGGGAGGTCCACATTTACAGCGAAGAGCGCGTTTGCCTGCTTTGGTGGGAACGTCACAGCACGTTTGGGTCACCCAATGCCTAAACCCTCACTATCTCTTCTTCCACTGCAGAATTACGGACTCAGTTAATAATAAACAGTAACAACCAGTTAAGGCACAGAGCGGGTGACGACTCTGCCGCCCTGAGGGCCCCGCCTGGCGAGCCCGGCCGCCGCGGCACCGGGCCGTAAGCAGAGCTGTGTGCCGCGGGGAGGCTGCACCGCCATGAGGCGGCAGCGCCCGCACCGCCTCCCCCCGACCCGAAGGCCCCTCCAGCCGGGCCTCCCCGCGGCTCTCCTTCCTCCCGCACAGCCCCGCCGCCGCCGCCTCCTCCTCCTCCTCCTCGGCCCCGCTCCGCCCTCCCTCGCCCTCTCCCCACACCGCCCCCCGCAGCCCCCTTCCCGCCCCACAGCTCCCCCTGCCGCCCCTTCGCCCCACGCACCGGGGGCCGGCCCCCTCCCCGCCCGCCGAGCCCACCCCACCGCCTCCTCCCCGGCTCGGCCCGCAGCGCCTTCTCCTCCTCCTCCTCCCCCCCGGCGCCGCCGGCTCCCGCCGCTCCCCTGGCCGGCCGCGGCCATTACCTGGCACCAGCTGTAGGTGGTTCCCCATGTTGTTATGGGGCTCGCCACCTCCTTCCTCGGCGGCCATCGCTGTTTACCCGGAGAGGAGCCTGGGAAGCCGGCGGCGCCGGGGGGGAGGAGGAGGAGAAGGAGGAGGAGGAGGAGGAGGAGGCGGCGGCGGGAGGAGGAGCCCGAGCTGCCGCCGCCGGAGCGAGCCCGGGAGCCGCAGCCCGGCCCGGCTGCGCCTCTCGGGGAGCGCGGGGGCCGCTGGCGGGTCGGGGCCTGTCCGCCGCCTCTCGGGGCTCCGTGCCGTCCCGCCCCGGCTGCCAGCGGGCCCTGAGAAGGGCTTCGCGGAGCGCCGGCCGGCTGGAGGGAGGGAGGGAGGGAGGGAGGGCCGGAGGGCCGGGCGGAACGCACGGGGCTGTCCCTCAGCGCCGCCCTGAGGCGAGGTCGGCCGCTGCGGGCGGCGGCACCGTGCCCCCGGGGGAAGGATAGGTCCTCCGGCCCCGCTTGGAGGGCCCCGGGGCTCGGGGGGTGGCAGGGGACAGCGGGGTCGAGGCCGTGAGTGTCCCTCGGGGCCCCCGGGTGCCGCCTCTCCTGGGAGGACCCGGCCATGGCTGAGCTGGGCAGAGCCTCCCGCTGATTCTCTCCTCAGCGCTTCGTGCCCGAGCCCCATCTTTGAGTTCTGGGAGAGGGGATGGGTGTGAATAAGATCCATGGTGGATCACCTTTTGGGTAGACGGCTTGAAGGTGAAGCCGTAAACACAACGATTAGCTACGCGCGATCCCAGCGGAGACACCGGAGGGTGACCCGATCTCGCAGATGGGGACGCCCGAGCGGGAGAGGAGCTGGGGGAGCCATGCTTGGCAGGGCTGGCTTGGCGCGGTTGACATGACCGCGCGGTTGACATCAGCCTCGCTGAGCTGCCGCAGCCCGTCCCACCAGCCCACCACCACTGCTCCACGCCTCGGGGACACTGCTGCAAGGACACCTAGGAAGGGGTTCCAGCCTGACCTCTGCAAAAGCCGTGCTCGTGCCTCAGAAAAACACCTGGGTGGTTGGCAGAGGTGCATCCGCCGCTTGATGTCTTCTGTAGTGCCAAAACCTCAGGTGTGCTCTACGTGGCACTTGCTGGGCCTCGCTGCTGCACGAGTGGTGGTTTCCTCTCTTTGAGAACTTGAGATTTTAGTAAGAATCATTTTTTACTCGCAAAAAATAAAAAAGTGTTTTGTAGCACTGCTAAAAGAAAATGGTTGAGACTTGTCAGCTAAAATGGCATAGTGTTGTCCTGGCGTGAGGTTGGTGTGATCACCAGAAACGGTTCACGGGATGCAAACCCAGTTGATATGCCCCAAAAATGTCACTTCAGCGGGGCTGCCTCTGCACTGCCCAGCTCTTCCACGAATGCTCTAGCTCGTCACTATATATTACCTTCCCCTTTAAAAAACAAACAAACAAACAAACCTGTCGTATGGCTCTGGGATTTCTCCCGTTCTACTAAAATGCTTACTTTTTATTGCTGTTGGCGTTAATTGGAGACTGTTACAAATGACTAAATCCCATGCAGTGCTCCCAAGCATTTCACAGTTCCTCAGTACCTCAGCCCTGCTTGTTGTCTCCCAAATAAGTCCCTTTTCACAGGGCAAAATTCTGTACTTTCTGCTGTTCTCTTTAATATGTACAATTTCAGTTCAGCAATAATATTCTCCCTGGACCAGTGACAGAGTAAATCAACAATTAGCCAGCAAGCAAAATACTCATTTATTTTTTCAGAATTAAAGTGTTTTAGAGAAATAAATTTTAAATATAAATAGCAGTCTAATTTCCTTACCAACATGGGTGAGAAATTTCAAAATACTCGCTGTCTGTACTGAGCTGAGCATGTCTTTAGAGCAACAATCGGTATCACATTCGCCAAACGAGGAACGTATCACAAACATGCCTGTGGTGATACATTAAGCATTTATAAGAATACAATAATCACTTAAATGATTAAGTTATGATTCCATAACTTTTTCTGCGTCATCTCAGTATAATAATTTCAGGGTGTTGTATCTGTTACATATCCCATAATAAAAAAATCAAATGTTTTTGTTGTCAGGCTGGATTGCAGTCTGGCAAACTGAAGTATTAAAAAAGTATAAAAAAATACGAGCCACTTCTCCAAACCCTGGGATTTGATTAAAAGCCATTATGCTAAATATTTTTGGCTTCTTTTGATATGCTAATCTATTTTGATTTCTGTTGGTTTTTTACTTAATTGCTGGGGGTACACTTGAGTCACGCTTTTAAGCTCGTTTCTGCAGTCTTGAGGGACAGTACGGCTACCGAGATTCTCAAATAATTCACATGACTGAAGGAGCTGGGGCTTTTTACGGAAACACTAAATAGAATAATAATCATAATAAAATGATGAATACTGGAAACTCCGGGACCAAAACCCAAGAGTTCCCTAGTTCTTCTTTTGGATGATATTGCATCTCTTTATGACCTTAACGCTGCTAAGAGCTGTATTGGTGTGCTAATTCTCGCTAGTGCCTTAAATCTAAATCCAAACCCCCCAATTGGGCATTAACTCTAATTTCGTCTCTGACTGTAAATTACAGACATTGCTCTCCGCCAGCCTGTCCCACAGGGGCACAGTGAAGACACTGTGAAGATTTTTCTTGAGATATGTGCCCTCTGTTAGGTTACCTGTTACTGTCAGGATGTTTATGAAATATGCTAAAGTATGACTAGCTTTTAGGTTAGAAAATACATTTGACACATAAATATTTACATTTATTATCACAAAAGGCGGTCTTTAATTTTAGGAGTGTGAGAGTCATTAATCTTACACTTTAATCCATCCCAACATGTGGCGTGTTCCCAAACCGGGACTGGAATCACTGGAAGCTGTTTCCTATTCTTCCAGCAGTATTAGCCCCGGGTCAGGTTCAAGACAGAAAGCAGCAGGTTGTTGAAGAGCAGCTTCAGTTGCTTGTGTAAATAACTTGTGTAAATCCCAAGTTACTGTATTAAATTTGGTGACGGCAAGTGTATGTATATCCCAGAGGACGCTAGTTAATCTGGTCAGTGCCAATCTGTCTGAGAGTAGCCCAAATTACTGTAATTTAGATGAAGTCGGAGCACTTCAATACGATGAAGGGCTTTTTTCTTTTTAGCAGCTGTTTATCGAAGATACACACGGCCAGATGTGATGAATTTTCATTTTGTTTTAGGAGCGTTGTTTGTAAGAACGTTGATTTAGAAACAAAATTTAAATACCGTGCTACCAGACCTTGTGGGTTTTAATGCCCGAATTCCTGTCGTCTCTCCTGTATCTTGCAATTGATGGTTGGGAATAGGCACCAATTGCAAAGTTGCTGTTGGTTAACCTCTTAGTAGTTTAAGAGTCAGAGAATGTTAATCACCTTTCCAGAAGAAAAAACACAGAGAAGAACAGCGACACAAAGAACACAGCAATGGTTAGAATTTCATTTGGTTGCTGAGGGTCATACTCGGGCTGAAGAAATCCAAGGCTTGGGTGCTGGTTACCAGAGAAAAGTACGTTAGTTACGGGGCCAGTTCTCAACACAACGTGTTTGCAAACAAACAGCAATTTCCCACGTCACTCGTCCATGCAGACGGAACAGAATATATGGCCTACCAAAAATATGTCTCTAACCCCCCAAAACATATCATTTGGTCAGTTTGCTAGTTAATCGCAGTACCTGTCCTCCCGTTTTCTCAGCACATGCGCTCCTATGTCCACTTCCCTACTATCACCAGGAGCAAAAACCATGTGACTGGTAAGAGGATAAAAGAAGAGGAACTAACAGGAGCTGTACTGACAAAATCTTCACCGAGTAAAATGCCAAAGCTCATCTACATCCCTCAGCTCCCCCCTGTCTCCGCACTAGCTGCAAGAAAATGAGTTGTCAGAATGTATAAGCAGCCAATGTACTCCCTCTTCTCCACCTACATACTTGAATTAAGTGGAAAATTAAATGAATTTACTCTATTGCTGCGATAAGAGGCACTAGATGGTGCTGTAACATACCTTTTTGCAGATTTTGTTTCTTTGTGAGAATTAATCGGTCAGCTGTGCTGCACTGTTAGCTTTGGGATTTCTATTTTTAGGGGATTCACAGCAAACAATGGAAAAGTTTGCTCTCTGACCTAATCCCTTTAAATTAGGTTTTTGTGTGTTTCTGCAACATGCTGTTTTGACTACTTCTGTTTAAAAAGTAGTCTGTATTGTCTAATTAAAATAAGAAAAGTCCTGTGTATGTATGCCATTGATTTCTACTCTGCCAATAAATTGGCTTGTTATACACCCAAACTCGCTATTCTAGGCAGAACAAAGCAATATGTCTAAGTATTTCAAAATAAAAAGTGACTTTCAACCTTTAGACGATTAATTAAATACTGACAGTAAGAAAGCTGTTGCAGGACAAAAAGAAAATCTATACTTTAGACATGAAAAGAGTTACAAAAAAATATATGAAGCTATCTTCATACCAACACCCAGGGTCCCAACACTACAGACATTTGCCATCGCCAGAGGAAACTCCTGGCTTTTGAAGTCAATCAACACAAATTACCGGTTGAACTTACTACTCGCTTTGTCACAGCTTTGTCGCAAGAGTTAGCAAGCCGTGCCTGGTAATGCAGGTGTTACCTGCCCGCTGCTGCACGGAGCACGGCATTCAACCGAGCGCCGAAGTTGGGCGCAGTACTTCCAGTCGAAGGCCCTGGCGCTCACCCCCAGCAAACAGGGAAAAATTCCTTCTTTTAATTGTAAAACCGGAACAGATCCTAAGCTGCCAGCTTTGCATATAGCAGGTTATCGAATTTGCCATCCCAAAACTACTACATCATCAGAGTTGTCCGTTTCAATATTAAATGTACTCTAAGAGAACACAGAGAATGGAGTAAGGCAATTCCAAAAGCAAAAAAAAATCAGCGATGGACAGGAGAGCTATTCCAGAAATAAGTGTGGTTGGACAACGCTTGTGAAGTTAAAGAGCAGCAGATGACTAGTTTATGGTGAAGCAGCTAATGCTTGCTTCAGCTGGCATTCTAGTGGGAACAGGGCATGTTTACGACTTTTTTTTTTTAATATTTGCTGCCTAGGTCAGGCTAGCGTGACAAATGAGCAGCTCTGAATATGCAAAAAGCTTTCAGACAAAGAGCCTATTAGCCAAACATGCCTATTACTATGCGTAGAAGCAAATTCTCTTGCCAGTGAACTCTCGCCAAGTAACAAACTATTTGGCATGTGTGCAAAACCCATATTCAACACAAGTGACAGACAGCATGGGATAGAAAGCAAATGTGACTATAAACAGAAATTTGGTTCAATAAAGAGAATAGAAAGTGAGGCAAAACTCCCTTTTAGGTAATGCTAGCTGAAGGGTATGCCAAGTCAAAGAGACCCCGCGTCCTTTAGGAGTATTGCCTCTACATAAATCCAGAGCTTCCAGACAGCTTAGAGATGAGTGTACCCTTCTGAGAAAAGGGGCCAAGACCTGTTCCTGTGGGACTGCTGCTCCTACAAATAGAGCTGTAAATCAGTGTCGTCGACGGGCAGCTTTACAGTTGCTGATGTAAATTAAAGATGGGCCCTAAAGCCAGATCCCGAGCTGCTCCAAACCCTTCTGTGGCTGTGGAGAACCGCACTTTAAAAGGACTGTCAGAAGCACCAGTGGGCAAACCAGCAGGAGCGTTGAGCAGAGCTCCAGTGACAGCACGCTGATGTGAGAGCTTCAAAGACACAGATTCTATCCGGGCTTCCTTAACCTGCTCTGGATCCACTGTGGTTTGCACTGCTCCTGGGCCACCATGAGATGTGTCCATAGCTCTCAGATGGAGGTTAGCACAGACCTGATGTGTCTACACCTGGTGCAAGCTGCAAAGAAAATGTATCAGAGATAAGGGTCTGATCTTCCTTTAATTATTTTCATAACAGAACTTTTGGTTGTCTTTGTGTTAATTAGGTGGCAAGATCTTTAGCCAGCGCAGACAAGAGTAACTCCATTGAGTCTTACCAGCCATAACATTTCTTTTTCTTTCTCCATTGTTCTTATTGGATGTGTCAGCACCCGTCTTAGCAAGAAGATCAATGTATATATAGTTCTAGACAGTATTGCCGAAGAAGATCTAACTAGCCCTGCCTGAACTGGAGTTTATGTAGAGCTCACTGCAGCGATCCCTACTTACAGTGCGAGCGGTGTCGGTTTTATACCTGCATATATTAACCAACGGAGACAAATAAATTGTTTCCATATATTATCTAAAATAATGTGATTGGTTTTATACACATTTAGATAGAGGTTACTAGTTAATAAATCTGACTTAAGTTTAAAATACAGGGTACTAAGTATAAGTTAAAAGTAGTATCTTTCTTGCACTGGTAAAAAAAACCCCATGCTACTGCCATTAGCCATGCAGGAAAATCACTCAGCGCTCAGGAAGGTTCAGAGAAGTTAATATGGCAACATTTACAACAGTATGGTCCTTAATCTCGTGGAAAACATTCTTGATTCTGTTTGAGGCTTTTGCTGGTTTCACATGGCTGCAATTTGTCTCGAGGAAGAAAGCACATAACTTCAGCAGATGATGGCAGTGAAAACGTATCACCGAGTCAGAGCTAACACTGACAAAGAGTGAAAGGGACACAGCAAAGGCTTTGAAACCAAGACCTTTCTGAGTTTTTTCATCACAAAGTACTGAAATTTAGTAGAGACTGAGTACACTGTCTTTGTAGTCTGCTCACTTAGGTTTTCTCCATTTCTTGGGCTGAAAGTTATGTTGTTAACATCATTCCCTACCTTTTTTCAGTAGTGGTATTGAGTATTGCATCACTCCGTTCCAAAGGTGGTTGCACTGCAAAGATGGTGGAAAAACATATACGCTACAGTGTAATGGAGATAAATGACACGTAATGACATAAATGCCAAACTCTGCCTGGGGTAGCAGAGGAACGGGCACTCTAGACATGCTCTTATGCTTTTGCAGTTCTCATTTTGCTCTTGCTTTTGCAGAACCTCACCCTCAGATAGATTAGAGCAGCCTAGATGCCATAGGTAATGGTATATTAGGCATAGTGAGACTATCTGTGCTTTCCATCTGCCTTGAAATGTTCTTTACCATCTCCTGGTGTGATGCTTCAGAACATTCACACTCTGAAAGAAACCTCAGGCAACCCTTTAACTGCTTTTCAGCCACTTTGAAGAACATGGGAGACATGAAAGAGCTGGAAAATCAGAGCGAATCTGGCCTTACAACTTATATTGGAGACGTCAGCTATATCCAGCTCATACCACTCTGTAGTCTAATATTGAAGCTGCCACCTTCACGTTGATGCCCCATCCCTGGAGGTGTTCAAGGCCAGGTTGGACGGGGCTTGGAGCAACCTGGGCTGGTGGGAGGTGTCCCTGCCCAGGGCAGGGGGGTGGAACTAGGTGGTCTTTAAGGTCCCTTCCAACCCAAACCATTCTATGATTCTATGTCACACACCAGTTTCAGCCGTGCACATTGATGACAATCCCAGTCTTGCTCTCGCAGCATTTCCCAGCACAGGAACCTGTGACTGTGTCCTCCTGGTACAGCTCAGTCCCTTCGGGAGGGTAGTTACAGCCTCACAGAGGTGCTCGGATTCCCCTGCTGCCCCACGTTTAAAATCCATCCAGCTGCCAGTTTCCTCTCTGTTGGAAGGAAAAAAGGGATCCTGCTGCCAACTGTATGGATAAGGAAACCTCTGTCAGATAACCTCTCTCATGTACAAAACTACTTACAGAATAGTATTTTCCCTTTACTAGCATAACCGTCACATTAAGAGGATTCTCCAGCTGAGAGAATCTCCTCGTGAAACGCCGCACTGACTAACAGCTTTAAAGGACTTCAGATAAAGTGACGGTGAAAACCTCCGCTGGGAACGGGAGGAAAATGTACCTTCTGAAAAATGGAAATTCTCACTCTGCACGAGCTGTTTCAGGTGTTTGATTACCCGTAGTTTTGGCGTACTAGCTGAATATTCAGCTGGCATCAAATTAGCTCTCAGTTACGAGTTTGATTGTGTTTGTGCATTCAGAGCGCAGACTGTGTGTGAGCGCAAGGCCAAGAGCTCTGCAGGAGCGTGTGGGTGGATATACACAACGCGGGTCCGAGACTCCATGGAGGAAGTAGTTATGGCAAAGCTCATTAATACGATGTCTCCATTGAAGGACTTCATAAGCAAAAGAATAAAACAATTCTTTGAAAAATCTTATACACATCAACCCTATGATTTGTTTAATACCTGCAATATCAGATAAAGCAGAGAGATCGAGGAAACACATGCTAATGATATACACAGCGATACATAAAAATGCAGTAATCATATTTTCAGCTGTTATCTAATTACAGAGAATATAGCACTGCAGAAAAAAATATAGGAATTCAGTCCTCAGAGTTATCACACCAAATTTTCACCTTGTTTAAGGGCAGATGCACACTGATTCCAAAAGGAAACAGATGTTTTCAAAGCATCACAGCTCGTTTATAGGGATAATTACCTGTAAATAGTAAGGTTATTAACGTTATTAGTTGAATATCACTATCTATCAAGCATGAAAAATTCATCGATGTAGAAGTTCTACTACTGAAGTCCCACTTAGGATTAATTTCCTTCAATGGCTGAGTATTTAAGGAGATTTTCAACAATATATCATATTTTGTTGGCCATTCACAAACCAGCTGATTTTCTACAATGTTCCAGATCACCGTAAGCTCTACATTTTAAAAGGCTAATACCTCCTCAAAAATTGTCATTGATTTCACAGTTCACAAGTTTTAAGACCCTGAAGAAGCCAACAAACTCTTCCACAAGGAACTGACCTTCATTCAGTGACCTGTCATTATCAATGGCAAATAAGAATAATAACAACCAATACTGAGATACAGATTAATGAACTCCAGTCCAAATTTCCAGGTAAATACCCATTTTTTTGCCCCTTTTTCATTCATTCTATTTCATGTAAATTGAATATTGTAGTTTTTTACAGGGCTTAAATATATATTGTCTAAATATGTATCATACAGCTAGGCACGTTTCTTTCAGAGTGTATTCTAAACAATGTAGTTCGTACATGTAATTTTTTTGGCATTTAGTTAAACAAACTAGAATGGAGGCCAACTCATTTTGTCTTTGCCTAAATTTCTGAAAATTCTCTCATTTTAAATTTTCTGTTGTTCTGTTCAAGTGTCTTACCACCCATTCCATGTTCCGGAAGGCAAATCTCAGGCACACAAGGCATGAGACTGCTAAACCGCTGCTGAATTCATTTCCAAGGGCAGGTAAAATGTCATTCCTCTGTTCTTTTGAAAATCATCTCCCCAGCACCTGTAACATAAGGACATGAAAAATGAAAGAGAGCATTAAGCTAAATGGCCTTTTGGAAAGATGGAGTGAAAGCTATACAAATGATGTATTGGGGAAGGGCAGCTAAATGCTGTGTTTTCTGTGGTTTCTTTATGTTTTCTTCTTTCCGCAGATAAGTAGGGATTGAAATAAAAAGAGGGCCGACTAGCAATGTTTTCACTGACTCGATCATTAGGGTCTGACACTCAAATGGAAGACGACTAGCCATTTTATAAAATGCAAAATGGAATAATTCCCTTTTAATGTCCTATTTATTAGCAGCCGAAGAAGGCTTAGTCAGAGAAAAGAAGCCTTGTTTCCCCTGAGTGCATGGATCACATCTAATTGTATTCAGCCCAGACCGGCCACGACAGCGAGAGGAGCGAGAATCAATATTGCAACGGAGACGCCTTCCCCAATACATTTCAGAGATGTTTACTGGTCATGAGAAAAAGGTACTTTCTGCATAAGTAGTCTAGAGACACAGCAGGATTTTAACCCTGGCAGCCAGGAACACAGGTTTAGAAAGTTGATGGTAATTCATAGGTTTCCTTGTCGGAAACGCTCCAAGTGCGCTGCAGGTGACTTACTTCATATCAAGCGCTTCACACCTTGCGCTAGGACCTGCTGGAGTAACTGGTTTTCACATAAAATAGCATTGATAGGATGAGGGGGAATGGCTTCAAACTGGAAGAGGGGAGATTTAGATGAGATATTAGGAAGAAATTCTTGACTGTGAGGGTGGTGAGCCCCTGGTGCAGGTTGCCCCGAGAAGCTGTGGCTGCCCCATCCCTGGAGGTGTTCAAGGCCAGGTTGGACGGGGCTTGGAGCAACCTGGGCTGGGGGGAGGTGTCCCTGCCCAGGGCAGGGGGGTGGAACTAGGTGGTCTTTAAGGTCCCTTCCAACCCAAACCATTCTATGATTCTATGATAAATGGTCCAATGGTTTCATAGTGCGTCCACTCTCTTGCTCTTTCCAACCATTTTATTTTTGGGAGCAGTTTTGAACGTTTCCCAGTACAGCTTCTAAAAGCAGTGGATTTGGGGATATTTTTAAGGAGGAGCTCCTTTCATTTTCAAACCCAGCTGTAGTGAGTACAAGACCTTCTTCCAGCTGCCTTAGAATGGGTCAGAAAGGGACAAATTGTATGTGAAACAGCTTTGCTGATCTTAAGGCGTCTGGGGGCTAATTTCCAATGGAAGTTCCAGATGGCAACTGCTGCGTGAGTCTGGGTCCCCGAGTCCATCAGAACGTACAAGTGGGTTGGAAACAAGATTAAAATTGTAGTCCAGTGTTATTTAAATCTAGCCAAAATACTGCAGTTCTGCATTCCATAATCAGTTAAATGTATGCACTCTTCATTCATTGGCACTCGCTTGGAAGCTGAGCAATCACTGCATGCAAATAAGCCCCGCACTTCACGAGAAACAATAGTCTGCAAAAGTCACATTCAAACAAGAAAACTGCTACATTAAACAGACCTGCTGTTAGTTATCCCTGACACATATTGTCTGTAACGTACATATAGCAAACACTGCAGATCTCACAGCCGCTCTTGACTAAATTAGATGACAATGTTGACGATTTTGTTAATTAAAAAAGAACTAAAGGATGCCATTCAATGGAGACATTAATTTAAATTATTACAGTGCTTTGATGAAGTCGTGCCCTCTGAAGCTGCTAGGCAAGCCTTCCTTTGCAACTGCAGCTGTGTCCCCTGTAACACCTTTAACGACAGCCTGGAGGAGGCACTCTTGTCAAGTGTGCGTCAAACCAGGGGGACTAGTCAGCGCGCTTTTAATTCAGAGAGACCCGAACAGGCTGGAGGAACAGGCTGACCACGAGGTTACAAACTCAACAAGAACACACGCAAAGCCTGGCGCCTGGGAAGGAGTGATCCCTTGCAGCATCTCAGGCTGGGGCTGGCCAGGGAGGGAACAGCCCTGCTGAGGATGACCTGGGGCCCTGGGGGACAGCAAGCTGAGCCGGAGCTGAGCCAGCCCTGGCAGCAACAGCCGGCAGCATCCCAAGCTCCACCAGCCAGAGAACAGCTCAATGGAAACGCTAACCGTCCTTTATCCAGCCCTCCTTAGACCTCACCTAGCACACTGCCGCCAGCCTGGGGCTCCCCCGCGCAGGTAAGCGCAAGGGGTGCAGGTTCGGCAGAACCCCACGGAGCCGACCAGCATCTGGAGCACACGAGGACCAGCCCTGCGCAGCTGCCAATGCTGCAGTAGCGCTGGTGATGCAGCATACTTCAAATCCCTGCATCGAGGCAACAAAAAAGGTAGAGAAAGTGTTAGTTTCCATTAACGCATCTGGGTATCGTTTACCAGAGACAGCACCAGCAGATACAGTCTGTAGTGTAATATTAGAGCTGCCATCTTCACATCACACACCAGTGTCAGCCGTGCGGATTGATGACAATCCCAGTCTTGCTCTCGCGGCATTTCCCAGCACGGGAACCTGTGACTACGTCCTTGGGGCACATGGATTTTTTCTCTTTATGGGCAGTTTCTGTCTTGAGTACTTACTTGGGCTAGTTTCTGGAGCGAAGGCAATCACAGGCGAAGAGATCCAGACACGTTTGGAATATTTCTGTTGTTGTGGTTGGACTCATTGAAACTGAGCTGCCATCAGTCAAATAAATCAGCGGTTTGGAGAACAGCACGAGCAGGGAAACGAGCAGCTCCCGAGCAAGGTCCTGGTTGTGCAGAGACGAACACTGAGATATCACCAGAATTTTTAAGCAAATTCCTACCTGAGAAATACAGAAGGAAGCCGGCAGATGACCAGCGGGAGACAAAAGAAAGTACGTTCAAGAACGCTGCTGTTGCAAAGGATCAGAGATTTTGTCATCTGGCCAGCCATATTCCTGAGTTGCCCGAATAAGGATTGAGCCTAAAGACTGTACATAGGGTGACCGTCTCGATTTTCTGAAACAGACTCAAAGGCAAAGGATCTATTCCGTTGACAAAATAATGAACTTCTTAATAACCGCATGCATATAAGTTCAGGACTGAATGATATCAATTAAATTTAATTAACATCTGTGCAATGCTTTGAGGGCATAAAATGTCACGTAACTCTAAAGAATTCTTAGAATTAATCCTATTAATCCTATTTTTAGGACTTATTAATCCTAAATCACTTTTTGCTGCATTAACACACTGCTAACCATGAATATCTCCATAGGCAAAGTCAGGTGGCACCCCAAAGTTTTAGGCTGACTGGTAATTCTTTTGCATGGAAAAGTAAGTTTTTTCCTGAAATCAAATTCCCCTTGAAACTGGCAGTAATGTGCAAATCAATATTAATGACATTTTAAAAATAACCATATTCTTTGTATCGCTATTGATTCTAGCAGGACTGACTAAAGAAAGGATATACATAAATATACCAAAAAAAAGAAGAATTGGATATTAATGTCATCTTTCATCATCGTAGGCACTAATATGGCTGGAAAGTATTGATTACCTTAAAAGCCCCTAAAGAACTATTGGCTTAATATTTTCTCTAATCCTCCATGAAATTTTACAGTAAGTCCTGATGTATTTTCTGTTAAGGGTTTTAGGGCTGAACTATATCATGTACTTATCTGAAGTGTCAGCTCTAAGGCTTATACTGCAGTTGATGAGAACTATGTTAAAGGTGAGTAATAACTCTGAAGATTTAAGTATGGTTTCAGGGACTTTGGAAATGGATACATCTTCTAGTCTATATTATTCTACAGCTTTTGTCTTTTAAATAATCTTTATAATTAGGGAACAATCTAATATAAATTTATTCAATGGAAACATTGGTCCTGTTCATAATTACTCAACCACAGCTGTTCTGAAAATTCCCTCATCGTTGGAGAGGTATCTCAACAGCCTTTTTTATTGCTTCTCATTTTCCCATCACTAACACACTCACAATCTAGTTTTCTAAAACTCCAATGAGTTATATTTATCAAAGTTAAATAAGGGAAAAACAAAAGAAAACTTACCCAAACATCTGAACTCTTTAGATCCCATTAATGTGAGTGGATTATTATTATTGTTGTTGTTGTTGTTGTTGTTGCTTGGCATTTCTGGTTTCCTGAAGGGAAGGTTATCTGAAAGGTCCCGCTCCATCTTTACTTTTGCCCTGGTTAGTAACAGAGTATTACAGACTCCAGCCGAAGGCACGGATGCTGAGCCAACTTCTATACATTTCAAGCGTATTTATAGAAATACCTTTGAGATATTGCCACCTAACACCAGAATTACAAGAACCTCTCTTTGCTTTTTCAAAAAAAGATAAAAGACTTTTCTATTAAGAACTAGTTGAAAAAATAGTATAAGAGGAGAAGTGCAATGATCGAGTTCCTTCTAACTCACATCCTCACGCTCGAGCAGCCTCTCTGGGTTAACTCACACTTTCCGAGACCTCTTTATAGAGTGAAGGTGATGCATAAAGGGATCCAGCAAAGAATAATAGACTTTTTTTTCCCCGTTCCTCCAATAAAACTAAGGACTTCTCTTGATCCCATGAGTTACATCTAATCCTTAGTGATTGCTTTTGGCTCAATGCTATAATCACTTATTATTGAACTATCTTTATTATAGGAGCGGTCTCATTAAAACGAACGGGCCAGCCTGAGCGGGTTATTCATGTGCTTTTTTTGCAGGGCCAGGGCCCAGCTCCTCAAAGCCATTTAAGCACCTAAATCCGACGTAAGCCCTGCGTCCCCCTGGGTTTCGTCACTGCTCTGGTGGGGTTGGCACCGTGGAGGCACAGCTCGCTCTCGCCGCCGCGGCATCGCCTCCGTCACAGGGTGGGAGCACACGCGTGCGCCGTCCCGGCAAGGAGGGGACGCACTGCGAGCGCGAACCCTCCCTCACGCGGAGGTCAGTGTGCCCTATAGCTCTGCCCTTAGCAGAGCAGTCAGAGCACAACACCTAATTATTTTAATGACTGGAAATGAACTGTGAATTTCTTAAAAGCCATTGAAGCAAAATGTTTGCAGTCAATCTACCCGCATTAATAACAGACCGTTAGAGACTGCTGATATCTTTAACATGATGAAGCACATCTGCTCTATTTCCCTAGTCAATATTAGGCCGAGTGTTAAAATACTGAACCTTGGCTTGCACCCTTCTGAGGACGTAACTGAAAAGGACAAAAAGGAGTCGAGGACTGGCCCGAGCCGCCTGCTCCTCCTGCGGCCGCTCCCACAGCGCCGAGCGGCACCGGGAACGCCGGGCAGCTGCGGGATGCTCTGCTGCCGAAGGCCCGGTGTGTGTCTGGCGGTGCACCGCGTCTCCTCCAGACCCACGGTTATTTCTCTATCCCAGTTTGTTACTGCTGCTCTAACTGGGCTGTTCATTGTTGATTGGCTTTTTCTTTGTATATCCAAGGAAGTGCAAGTCTGGAATATAATCAGGAGGATGAGACACCACAGCCGGTGTTTGCCAAATAGTTTAGCAAGTGTGAGCACTTCCATTAAGAGACAGAAGTTGAAGCAGCTTTAACAGACAATTTTCAGGCAGTTCTGAGCAGCCATGCAGAAAGAAATCACCTAAAATCATGATTAATTTTTAAAAATGCTGCCCAAGCTTGAGTCCCTTAAAAATAAAAATGTCATTACTGATTCAGGGACGTTTTCATTCACTCACAAACGCTGGCATGCAAGTTTGGCACACACGAAGGTGTAACAGCGTCTCGCCCTGTGCTTGGGTGTCAGAGCTGTCTCCGGCGTGCCCTGGCAGAGCCGTCCCCGAGGCGGGGACCTTGCGCAGCCGCCCCGAGCGCGGGGGCAGAGCCCTCCACCGCCACGAACCACACTCGCTCCTTGCGGAGGAAGCATAATGCGTATCAGATTGCAAATGGAGCAGACATTAAACACAGCTTTTAATGGCTCCGCAAACACATTTGAGAAAAACACCAGAGCATAAACTCATTATTTACCACCAAATAAACTATCCTTTTTTTTTTCCCCCCAATATGGCCTATTGTAGTTCCTTAGTTTATGACCATATACACATTTTTGCTGTTGGACATCAAATGGACCAGAAGGTTTGTCACAGTGCGTTCAGAGTGATGCTCCTTACCTGGCATCCGCGGGAGATGCCAACCACAGAAACCCTCCAGCTCCAAGAGTGGGGTCCGCGTACCACAGCCTGGCTCTAGGCCAGTAATTAGCAAAGTGCTCAAGGGATCAACTCTTTTTTCTTCTCTGCTCCAGAAATCCTTGGAGGAGATCGTGTTCCTCAAAGGCACTAGTTCTTGGAATGGATTTAGCACATTTCCTCTCGAAGGCTCTGCCCGCTGGGAAGGCCACAGATGCTCAAGTTTCAGACTCAAGTGCGATCAGTTTGATAAGTTACACAGCACCCTTTCTCCTCCCTCATTAGATGTCTGCTCAAACTCTTCTGGAGAGAATATTCAAAATGAAAAATCAGGAAGAATGACATTTCTTCAATGCTAATAATTTTTTTTACAGGTCATCTACCGGCACTCGGCGCTCTCCCGCAGAGACACAGCAGCCGTGTGGGACCACGTCCCCCCATGAGCACAGAGCCCTCTTCAATTACACCAGCAGGAAAATTCACACGTGTGCTGACCACCTGGTAAAAACTGCCCGTTTTAAAAACCTGACAGTTTTAATGAGAAAGCATTGTTGAGAAAACCTCTGATCAGCTACACTGCCCTTCTCCGTGCCCGCCGACGGCTGGGATGCAGCGGCTCTGCTAGCACACTGGGATCGGAGCTGTGCCCCTACGGTCATGCTCTCTGAATTTTTAAATACTGAATAACTTAGAGCTTAGTCCGGTAATTGAAACAGTATTGTTTAGTTCACGACATGTTATTTAAGTTTAGCTTGGCCCGCTGTGCACACATATGGGTGATCCCAGACCCATGCATCGGCCAGCCCGCTTCCGACCGCTGTTCCAGTGTCCCGGCTCCCCTAACCCGTCTCTTTAGTGGAAATAATCATTGCTTATAGCCACTGCTACATCCACTGCACCCTGCGGGCTGCTAAGCGTCCAACTGACCCCTGCGGCGCCTTTGCTTAAGCAGCCCAAAATCCCGAGGTTAGGTTCGGGAGTGCAATACATTCTCCTTGCAAATAACGCCGCGCGTGGGCCAGGGAGCGCTGGCGGATTCCCTGGCTGTGCCCGTCACGCACAGAGCATCGCTTCTCTGAGGCTGATAAACCAAGGAACCAAGATGAATTTCTCTTCAGTAATTTTCCTTTTGCCCATTACCGCGTGCACAATATAATATAACTGCACATTTCTTTGTGACTCAGAAATAAGGAATTGTTTAGATGTTTATTAAACAACGGAGTTGAATGAAATTAGTTGCATTATGTTGTCTGGAGTATGAAAGTTAATTGGAAGACACAATGATTTACTAAAGTTTGAAATACCAAATGGGTTTTTGAGTAAGTTAATGACGACTAGAATCAGAATGTAACTATGGAAAATGGAAATTTTATTTTAATTCCTACTGAAGTACTTCTGTAAATGAGCTTGCTCTTGACTCATTGTGAGAGGTTTATCACAGCTTGGTTTGCTGGTACAAATTTAAATGTTATCCAAGGGTACGTTAAATACGGCGACCGGATCACATTCATCACAGGACACTGGAATAGCAATTTAATTTTTCCAAATAAAACACAAGAGGGGAGCGAGAGTGGCAACTGGGAGGAATTTCCTGGGCAAAGAAGATGAGGAACAGCAGCTGCCCGGTAGCTGAGGTGGCCGGGGGGCCCCAGCAAACCCCACGGCTTTGCTCCCCGAAGCACACGCGATAGTTTTGATAATGTAAACACAAAATATCAACACTGTCATTTCAGAAAAGCCAGCATGGCATTTTCAGAATATGTTTCCACCTCCGTCTTTTGTGCCTGCACTGTCTTCTGGTGCTGTGGGGGATTTTTTTTCGGTAGAGGAGGCACATCTGCAGAAAATGCCAGCGTGCTCATTCCCTAGAATAAAGACAAATAATAGGAAGGCATCCAAATTCTCTCAGCAACAGTGGAATAACTCCACAATAGCCCACAGAGCCCAATGAACATCGCGCAAAGCTAAAACTGGATTTATACTGCGCACAGCAGAAAGGAAAATGCGTGCCATTAACGGGAAAGCTTAAATCAGCGGAAGAAGGTGGAAATGTTGCTTTTCCCACTGAAATGCTTTTGAGCGTGATTGCAAGGAGCCCGAAGTGCAAAAGCCAGGCGGCCACCAGATGGTGCAGGTGGCATCTCCGGGGCTCCTCGCTGCCGAGGTGGGCAGAGCCTGCCCCAAGTCAGCAGCAGTGGTCGCTAAATGGTAGGGAGAGAGATGATGTTTATTTTCAGTATCCCAGGAGTATTTCCAGCAGTGGAGGGTAATGAAGAAAAAAAAAAAAAAGGG
>RSEF01000012.1:22190263-22201609 GCA_003993805.1 Himantopus leucocephalus | reverse complement strand
AAAAAAAAAAAAAAAATGGGAAGGAAAGAACATAACAGAGAAGTGTGTCTGTATAATAACTGCTCCGTCACTGCTTGCGACGTGTGTCACATTGGGCTGGATGCAAAGCGGAGGTGCTGCGCTAACCGTGCTTTGCCTCGAAGGACCTTCGCGGGCCACACTCATTTCATGAGGGCACAGAACTGAACTCTCCTGACTTTTTTTTTTTTTTTTTTTTCATGNCAAGAGATGATCAGATTCCCCCATCACATCCTGCCAGGAAAGATAATCGTTTCCTCAGCAACTTTCCGTCCTCCTCCTCTCCCACGGAAGAGCCAAGCTCCTCCTCCTCCTCTTCCACCTCCTCCTCTTCCATGAAAGATGAGGAGCCAGCTGGCATTAAGAAAGAATGCCAATTTCCTTCTCTCTTCCTCCCCACCAAAACATTTATGAGTTTCAATTTTACTCGTGTTTTCTACCACGAGTTTGGAGAAACTCCTTGCTGGCCGTGAGCGTGGTACCTGCCCCAGGAGCAGGGGACGGTCCCGGGAGCTGGGGATCCCGGACTGCAAGGATGTTAATCCAGTTTGCCTGAGTTGAGGACCAGATCCTCTCAGCATTTTATTACAATCCTTTTTCCCCCCCCTTCATTTCTTTTTACGTCTCTCTCCCACTGATCTCTTAATCCTTGCACTCAGCAGGTTGTTTATTGTTTATCTAAACATCTCCTACTGTTGTCTAATATTCCCTTCCAGCCCTCCTTAAACATTTGGCTTCTCCTGCCCTTTCTTAGCATAAACCACCCCAGGACTGAATTACATTGCAGTCCTTTCAGTTTAACATCTGCTTATTTTTCTCCAGTTGCACCTCCACAAAGTACTGTATTTCAGAACAATATTGTAGCTCCAATATTTTGCTCCTCTAACAAACACAGCGCTCCCACAGAGCTCTGCCGAGAGACATCTGAGTGTACTACAGGTTTAAAGATCACACCTCTCCAGAAGCATCAGCTCTTACACAACTGGAAATTAAAACTATTACCATCTCTTGGATTATTTTGTCTTCAGTCAGAAATAGACTGCTGTTGCAAGGGAATTATTCCTGAGATAGTGCTATCTGCTCGTTCCTCTGCAAGGACGGAGAAAAGAAAAGATTATGCAATGCTATAAGCTCAAAATATGTGGAAAAGGGAAAAATAACAAATCTGAAACATTTGCAAGTGAAAACATATCATGCAATTCAAATTCCTCTAGAATTTACAAAACAGAAAAGTTGTCAAGTGTCACTCCAAATTTCTCCTTACATTTCGTGTTTTTCGCCCCCACCTCCAAACCTCCCCCAGATTCCCAGTACACGTGGCAGCGGGCCGGGATGTGCCGATGAGCGTGAATCCCCCTCCAGCAGAGCCGGTTCCCCCCCGGGGCTGACTGAGACAGGGAAATACGGCCTCAGACCACTCACCAGTCCCCTCCACGCAAAGCACAAATTGTCCTCGGATTGAAACGTGACACAGTCACACTGGTCGGAAGGATAATCTGTAATTTGAGGAAGCGTAATCTGGGGTCACAAGGTTTTACAGGGATGTAAATGAGTCTTGAAATTATATCTACTGCACTTGAAAGTCCCCTCCCATAAACTGTGTGACTTCCTTTGCTCTCACGCCCATTAGTATTGTGAATGTAATGGTACTGCGATGCTGCTTCCTCGATGCTTGGCTTGCTGGCAAGCAGGAATTTTGTAAAAGCTGGCTGCCACGCTGAATCGCTGAACGAACAAACAGTTTCCAAAGGCACCTTGCTTTATCTTTCCAATATACCCTCCTACTTGCTCACAACTGCTTTTAACAACCATCAGCCCAACCGATACCGGTACCATTCCAAATGCTTCTTAGCTTCCTTTTGCACATCAAATATCTCTGTGAGTGTCTGCTAATTTTTCCTAATTTTTCTAATTGATCAAGACTAAACAGTGAAGATATAAGACATTAAAATTCTTTGGCCACTGCCTTTTGAAACCTTAGTATCTCTCCAACCACCATCTTTTGCTTAAGAGGCTAAAGGAGCAGGTGGTGGTTGGAAGCCGAGTTGGGTGACAACGCAGAGAACACTGGAGGGAGACTTGGAGGGGACGATAATCCAGCCCGAGATGCCCGAGGAGCTGAGTAAGACCTTCAGGCAGAGTTTGGTGGTCGGCACCGAAGTGCAGGAAGAGACGTGGCGGTCCTGAGGAGCCCCGGGAGCCTGCGGGAGTCAGCGACGGCTGACTGTGGCACAGGGTTTGTGACCGGCACAGCGAGGGGAACTTGCTGGGGGGCGTTTACTAGTTTCCTGCATGAATGTATTGACCTAGTTTTCTCAAAATTCATGGATTTATACTTAGGAAAAAATACTGTACTGACTTTTCAGAATACATACTGAAGAAGGGAAATTATGTTATACATATCAAATAGGTCCTTTTTCAGTTACAGCCATTTTAATACGGTAATTATTATACAGCAGTATATGTATATGAAATAAATGCAGTAAGGCTGCTACAAAGCTCATCTATACGCTCCATATTAATTCCACAATACCTCCCATCCATGCATCACTTAAGGTGAAAATGTATGCCTTCCCATGCCTCCTAAATTACGTCTATTTTAAGAAATATTGAGTGAGACACTGGGGTTCAGCAGGATACTTTGTCAGCACATTGATTGGGATTTGCATGGAAGGGCAGTTTGTGTACAGTCCTGTTTCTCACAGCATGCCTGTGTGTTAACCACGAAGTGAATTCCCTTGCAATTTATAGCCCTGTTCTTTTCAATTTGCTCCGCCAAGTCATTTGGCTCCTGACAGGTCTCAATTCCAAATGCTGGATCGTTCAGCACAAAACAAAATGACATCGTCGCCCTAATCAATACGTACTCATGGTAAACTGCAAGTACACGGACATCTCCCAGGCTGGGTTTTACCAGGGGAGTTTTCTCCTCAGTCGCCCTGTGCCGCGGCAGCCCGGCGGTCGCTGAGTGCAGGAGGCGGCTGCAGCACGAGGGACGCCCCAGTGCAGCTGGGAGTTGGGCACCCCATCGGCTGCTCCCCCCGACCCTCACCCCACCTGCAAGGGGTTGGAACCATTAAGCCTTCGTCAGAATTCAAATGCCAATACCTATTATATCAAATGGAGACAAACCCATGGTATACATCCATATATGACATACATCCATATATGACATACAACCCATGACACGCAACCATGATATACATTTCCCTTCCTACTTTCCCACGCTCCCCGTCTCACCTCCCTCGCAGGCTCTCACCATCTTCCCGCATCCCACCTCCCTCCTCCACCCTTCCCCAGCCCAGGCTCGCAGAGGAGGGCTGGGAATGCCAAGAAGGACCAAACCCAGCCCTTCTCACGCAGCCCGTGTCCTTGCAAACGTATGACAAGCTCGTGGTCTTTCTGCCTGCGGTGATTGTTGGGGAAACCTGCCTCCATCATTCCCCTGCAATGGAAACAGAAGTACTGCTGCAGTTTTCATTCCCCTTACACAGCTCCATGACAGTACAAGGTTGGCCAGGAGATCCCATTCCTCCAGCCAGCTGCTCAGTGTTTCCTATCATTCAAACCCCTGCTGGTGACTGGTTTGGGTGAAGAATCCTCAGAAACAAAACAAAACAAAAAAATCCCTAATAAGAATCAGATTGGGTAAAATAAAATACATACCACCTTGGAAACACAACTTCGCAGCGGTGGAAGCCCCACTCGTGCAAGGGGAGCAAAGGGTTCCTTCTCCCACGGGTCTGTGTCCATGGCCGCAGGGGGAGAGACGGCGGAAAAGGAGGAATGGAAGCTGCAGACGAGCTCAAAGGCGTATTTGTGTCCCTGCAGAGGGAATACAGAGCGATGTACTGGGATTGCAGCTAAAAAGCACTGATTTCCCACTGACGGGAGCAAGAGAAAAGGCAAGCTGGTTGTCGGCACTGCACATCGGTAGCGCGGCACAGGCCGGAGAGATGAGAAAGAAATGCCTGTAGCATTTCCCCCCAGTGCCTTGAGCCTTGCTGCCTGTCGTGGTGGGAGTGATGCCATCCTCTGTGAAAATGTATTGGAAGCCGCCTTCCTATTTCTGCAAAGTAACGTGTAAAAAACCTCTTACAGACTATTCAGCTCAGAGGGACTGCCCCAGCCAGAAAGTAATGCTTAATGTCACTATCCACCACGGACAGAACGGCAGTTACGCCTTTGCCACTGCGCAGCAAACTTCAAAAGAATGAAAACACTGAAGACAAATATATGTTAGAGAAGACAAACAGGTATACGTTAGCGATACACCGGCCTCTGCTGACAGCGCCTTGCCATCCCTGGGAAAATCCCTGCCGTGTTTTTGGCTAAACAGTTTCCACTAATGAAGTTAACCAGCATCCCAGAAATAACACGCAGATGTTACATGGCATTAAACTGTCACATACTGATTAAAAACCCTCAGTGCCTCTGTGACAGGAGTAGCCGTTTTTGCTACATATTCTGAGCTGACATATTTAAATATTGGAAGATTGCTGCCAGTCTTTGCCTTTACGCAGCGTAGCACCGCGCTCGGTGGGTCAGGCTCCGTCTTTAAATATTTACAAGAGATCCGCTGTCTTCTTGCTTGGAGACTGCAAGGCAACCCAAAAGCTCAGGGAAATATAATATCCCTCTCCGTGTCTTTCCTGACTGCAAGACCCAAGAGCGATTTCTCTACATTCAACCTTGATCAGCTTTCCCCTGTTTTTTCTGCGCTACGTCTGAGTATTTAGAACAGCTGTCATTAGCCCAGGACCAGAAATCGAGACAAAGTCAAGGTTTTTGCTACCCCAGCCCCTGATTTTCAAACCATCTGAGTGAGAATGAGACTCCCAAGTGGAGTGACTGCCGAGAGCCCCGCGACCGGCTCCCGTCGTGGCTGCTCAACCACATAGATGGCGACAAAAGCAGAACTCGTGTTTTCAGCGTGGCACAGGCTGGCTCCTTTGACCGCTGTGAGCAGCTCTGCTGGTTTCGGTGCAAGCAGCACGTACAGCCGCCGTACCTTCCAGCCGCTGCGCGCGAAGCCGCGGAGGGGCACTGCAAGAAGCAGGTCCGAAAAATCTATGCCATAAGTGCAACGGTGCAAAATGTGTCAGCACCACGTAATTAATATCAATCATCACTAAATACAGAGGACTTGACTTTCAAAAGAGATGTGGAGGTAATTGCTTGTCAATCTACCTTTTAGGCCATTCATTTGCTGATATATTTGTGTGGATCCTCATCTACGGTGGCATAAAAAGCATACGTGCTTTGCACAAACACAGCCAGCGGGTGCTATATTTAAGATAAAGTAAAAACCATCTAATAGAACAGATGGAGCAGGGCATCCACCAACCAAAAATAGACATTTCTTTAAAAATAGATGAAAGCAACATTTAATTTAGTTCAAAAGTTGAAACAAACCACTAACAAATCTAGGCTCAGCTAAATACTTGCTTGTCATGTATATTTAATTGTTTTCATTTGCATTTGGGTGTGCTCTGCACTCACACGATGACCACAGCTTGTCCTGAAGTGTCTGACCATGGAGAAGGACTTTGTAGTATTTCTAAATGCAGAAGAGGAGGAGATTTCTGGGCAAAAATAGATGCAAAAAACACCCAAAAGGCTGTTACGAAGAATTATTAGTCAGTCCCTGAGTGTGAACCAGCGTGTTTGGCACAAAGAGAACGTAAAAGCAGGGATACGTAACAGGGCAGCGTCAGGGCAGCACGTTACCAATACATGAGTCTTAAAAAACCCTGCCACTTGAAGACGGTCTGGTAGAACTAGTCACGTAAGAAATCACCATTTCCCTTCTTTTTCCTCAAACCAGGACAAAACTGTGGAAAGCATCGCTCCTTCCGGAGAGCAGCATCCCACCAGCGAGCTCGCCCTCGCCCATCACCGCTCTGCCCTGCGTGTGGAGGGCTGTTGCACGCGACCTAGGAGAACATCTAGGGGTGGGAGATACGAACCGCTTCATTAATAGCACATCAGCAAAAGGTATTTTAGAAGTAGCCAATTAACAAACCTCTGATAAATCTAATGTGAGCAGATACATGATGTTTGCAGGTTCCAGACTGCAGCTCTAGATGCGCTTTTCAGAGTCCTTGAAAAATTAATTTGCTTCACAATTATATTCTATTTGTTATTTATAAGTTACTCTTACTCTGAGTTCTAGATCACCATAATTTCCTCACTCACGGGGTTCCCCCCCGCCCCCTGCCCCGTATCAGGTACTTACATGGCCCCAGCAGCGGCGTATGCGACAGCCTCAAAGTCTTAAATATGTTCTCTTTGGAAACTCCTGCTAAGGAAGGTTGTTTTTCAGTTGAGATACCAAAATCCAAAGAGACCAAGACCTGGCAGTGCCTGACCACGCAGAGAAACTCTTTTCTTAGTACAAGCGGCACCTTAAACACCAGGACACTTTTTCTGCCTGTGTACAATTCCAGAGAGGTTTCTGTGCCGGTGGTGCCGGTGCTGGTTAAGCATCTGTCTGTAACTCCCTGATCTGTCTAACAGCGGTGGCCAGAGCTACTTCGACAGGTTTGCCACCATAGCTGTGTCAATTAGGGGCCTGAAAATTCGTCCTGCTATCTGGCTTCATTATGAAAACAAGTCATTACATGTAGATTCAACTAATGTGAGCATAAAAAAAAAAAAAACAAACCTCTTTCTTAAGCATCGCTTGCACAGATGGTTTTTCCCTCTTTGTGAAAGGTTTGGGTTTTCAACACAAGCTGCCTCTCCAGTGGAGACGAGGTGGGGTAATCGTCTCCTAATTAATGCTCAACTGGCTGAAAAACACTTTCTTTGAGTGGAAGATATTAGATGTAACTTTCTTACACAAAATTCAGATATAAAAAAGAAATCGTAAAACCACAACTGTTTTGGCTAACGTCAGGAAAATTTGTATTCAAGAAAATACTAAAACTGGGGTCTGATTCTTTCCCGTTTTACACCATCTTGCAAGAAAACCTGAAGGCAGGAGTCCAGAGTCTATTTTCTTAGGAGGTGAGCCACGTACACCCAAAGAATAAAGTGACAATTCCTTCATGTTTCTGAGTTATGGATTAGAAAAATAGTCTCAGCAACACTGATCAATGGGAACTTCAAAGAGAAATGTGAACCATCTATTACATTTTCTCCCAATTACCATCCTTCTGCTGAGAATTGCATTTTATGTGCCTCCCAGGCTTCAAAAAAAAAAGGGACCAGGATTTAAAAAAAAGCTCATAAGAGAATTTTACCTTTTTTATTGAATCTAACCACCATAGAACTAGTTAAGTTGGTAGTAAATTCTGAACTGCTGGTACAGTTGGGACCAGTTTGATGCTCTACAAAATCATAAGGTGGGTTTTTTTTCCACTTTGTAGCCAAAGCAAGTAAAGGAAAAAGACATAAAAATATATGTTTGGGTTGACCCCCCCCCCAAAAAAAAAGTTTCATTCACTAAACATTTGAAAAACTTATTTCAAGGTGACACAGCAGCTTTTTTTCAGCCCAGTTAAGTTTTACAGTCCTTTAAAGCCTCCAAGACTGCATTTTTTAGCTAACTGTGCAATGAAAGCACCATTTTGAAAACAAAAGTCAGAAACATCTCTTAAAGTTGTTGTTTGTTCTCATCATTTTCTTTCCTTTCTGTTCACAACTATTTGGCAAATTTTATCTAAGTCCATTCATCATTTCCAGTAAATTGAAAATAATTTACCTTACTTTGTTAGGTGAACTTTAGTTCTTCATCACGTTATTTCAATCTACTGAGCTCCCTGGACCTGTTTTCGGAGAGGAGAAGGGAACTGATTGCTCCCCTCTTCTTTTCTGCTGGAAACCGCTACAAACATGATTCTACCATTCACTCCTTAAGGTGAATCGTCTCTCCCTCCATAACCTAACTCAAAGGTTTTGTGAAAGTGGAGAATCACACCTGAAGCCAGAAAAACGCTGGAAAGCAGGAAAAATAGCAGCATCGCCTCCTGAGTTGTTGGCACTCTTCCACAGTGGGTTTTTTCACCTCGAGCCCATCAGGTGCCCAGCAGCTCCCGTTGTTCCTAATTGCCCTGTTGGAGAGTGAGCATTTTCCGGCCGGTAATTTCCGCCGGCTTCACAACATCTCCCGCATTCGCTGTCTGGGGAGACAGAGGCTCTTAGCGCTTCAGAAGCACTCTCGGCAGCAGCGGCAGGACCTGGCCTTTAAACCCTTTGCTCCAGGTTGCAGAGTAGTTACGCAAGAGAAATAGCAAATTTTCCCATGCTTTGTCTCAAACACTTGGCCGATACCGTCACACCGCGGTGAGATGTGTGACCTGAGGCATCTTCCTCCCTCCCTCCCTCCCTGCCACTGGAACGACCAGGGGCTGCTGCCTGCCCTGGAAGGAGCACATACCCCTTCGTGACTTGTTTGGTTTAACCACCAACAGCACAGAATTAAATGATGTGATCTTTAAAGATCATTAACAAGTCCTTATTCTCATTTCAGTGTAACTATGAAATCACCCCTGTGGTTATCCAGAATTAGACATGGCTTTATTTTGCAGGGCACAGATAACAATAGATTATATTCAGGAAATCATGTAACAATTATCTCTAAAATTAGTCCGCACACAGGGGACTGGTGAGCTGGATTGGAAAAAACGAATTTTTTTCCTCCCACTCCAAATCCTGCCTCCCTAACCCACACCACCCCGCTATCTCCTACATCATTATTTATTTGTGTTACATTTTGCTCTCGCGCAGTTCCCTGCCTCGCAATGCCCAGAGACATCTAAACCCCCCAAAGGCCACGTGAAGGCAGTTGTAGAGCCATCTGCTTTGCAACTGCCGGGCACCTGTACCGATGTCTGAAAAAGCAGGGTTTGTCCATCGGTGCCACACCGTGGGTACCAAATCAATCGGTGCTGCTCACACGGGGGTGGTTTAATTGAAAGCCACCCCCCGCTACAGCCATCCCTTGCAGCGGCTGCAAGGTGTCCACCAGCCTGAAGGACACACCTAGGCTGAAGACTGAGTAGACTCTAGTTTCTCCTACGTCCTNGTTGAAAGCCACCCCTCCGCTACAGCCATCCCTTGCAGTGGCTGCAAGGTGTCCACCAGCCTGAAGGACCCACCTAGGTTGAAGACTGAGTAGACTCTAGTTTCTCCTACGTCCTTTACTAGGTGCATAGGTCTTGTCACCTCCATCTGATTCACCCACCTACTGAATGAGGTAAAAAATGACGGTGCATCTTTCANATTGAAAGCCACCCCCCGCTACAGCCATCCCTTGCAGCGGCTGCAAGGTGTCCACCAGCCTGAAGGACACACCTAGGCTGAAGACTGAGTAGACTCTAGTTTCTCCTACGTCCTTTACTAGGTGCATAGGTCTTGTCACCTCCATCTGATTCACCCACCTACTGAATGAGGTAAAAAATGACGGTGCATCTTTCAGACTCGTTGATGGGAATGGGAGGAGATGAACTTTAGGGGAAGCTGTAGACTGCTTTCAAGTCAATGAAATTATGTGCGGGTTTAAAGTAAAGCAACTACTTTGCTGGATCAGGGTCAGAGTGCTCAGCCTTGGGCAGGTATAAATAAGAACAACATAAATTTTCACTCAAGAATAAAAAAACCAAAGTACTTACTTTTTCATAGCACATCGAGGCAACTGGGCTCTCTCTGGACGCGATGTAACTCTCCACGGATGCAGTGTCCTGTGCTCAGTGCCCCATTTCTCAGCATTTCTCAACCCCTTGTATGTTGCTAAGCACAAAAATTCAAGCCAAACCGGGTGTTGAGCGAATGCTCTGCTCACCCACCTTCGCAGAGGTAGGGAGAGCAGATTCCTTTTGGCAGCAACAGGAAGAAAAGACAAATGACAGAAAGTTCTGATCAGTCATTGAAAATGACTTCTCTCTGTCAAAATAAATACTTCCAAAACAGAGTCAGTGAGACCTTAAGTATTTGTAGGAGTGAAACTAGCACATTAACTGTAGCAGATCAATGGTTTTGATTCAAAAATCATTTCATTTAAAGGAACAAAACTGATCCTGGGGCTCCTGCAAGATGGACTGTTTTGCTCAGGTGAAAAGTTGTATCGCATCACCAGTGTCTGGGTTTGCGTTGTGCACGGGCCAGCATTACAGTAACAACCTTTCCTTCTAGTGACACATCCCCGTGGAAAAAGTCAAAGCAATAAGTGTGAGCACGTCACATACTTAAATGACTATTAGCATTATTAATTTTTAAAATAAATATTTTGTTTAACAGAGCAAGTTAGATGCCAAAAATCTAGCTGCTGCATTAAGATCTAGGTTTGATTTTGATGAAAATAATGGTATAGGTTTGCACTTGCAGCACCTGACGTGGACCACAGCACGTCTGCACTGGACCAGACATACTCAGAATACAGATTTAATGCTCTGGGCCCATCCAAGTGAAAGCAGTCTTGTTAACCGCAGCTACACAAACCTGTCATTCACACGCGCTATCGCATTAGTGACGATTTCACTTGAGAAGTGCATCTGGGTTGGACGGCTGCCAACGTGGGAAGCAGCTCTGCATGCAGAGGTTAGCGGGTTTACTTGTGGAAATCGGAAGCAATACAGGTTCGTATTTCATTCTGTAGCGAGGGAGGTTATTTGTGGGGTTTCTAACGGGAAAGGCTACAGCCTGAAATCTCTTCAGCGGGGTTTGCAGTGTCAGCATCTCTAACGGGCTGAGCCGGATGAGGTCCTGACTGGTATGCGAGACGGTAACCTCCCAGGAAAACTTCCAAGCGCTGCTTTCACTGATTCAGCCATTTCTCAACCTTGAGTAAAGGGGCATCATTCTTCGAAAGACCACAATTTGGACAAATGGAGTGTGGCCCCGCAGGGAGCGTAGCCGTGCCACGGCAGAGCAGGAGGTACAGGCGGCTGAGGAAGGAATGGGACAGAGCCATTCAAAAGACAATATACCCGACAGCATCTGCGTTGTGGATCTCTTCCAAGAAGAGAAAGCCGATTTAGTCATCATTTAGTTATTTACATTCTACCACCCCAAGTCCTTTTTGATATTTTTAATTGCACAAAGCATTTTTCTGCTCCTTCCAAAATACTCTTTGAATGGAAACCGCTGATGAAGCACCGCGGCGGTAAGTGCACTCCAGCAGGTCTGGAGCAGCCCCCGCGCACAGACGGTCTACGTCTTCTACTCCTGAGCCACTGCCAGCAAACGTGAAAGAGAAGGCAGTCTGCTGGGCCTGTCCCCACTGTTTTCTGATGGCACGGGAGCCTCTGAGGATGTTTTCGAGGTACAACCTGCTTGTGCTACCAGGGCGCCTGAAGCTCCAGCTGCAGGTTGTGGCTACTGGGG
>RSEF01000012.1:22171869-22190163 GCA_003993805.1 Himantopus leucocephalus | reverse complement strand
GTTGCCCCTGATTAAGAGGATTCAGTTGCAGAGCGAGGAGTACTCATTTCCCAGATCCCAGGCTAATACCATGCAGTCATATCATTGGCTTTGGTCTTTAATCATTCCCGATCCACAACTCCCACTGATGTCAGCGCAGGTTTGGGTTTCTTGCAAAATCAGCATCTTTTTTACAGCAAAATCCCGCACTCAGCTTTAGTGGGAAATGGGTGGCAAAAACACAGTGAAAAATCCCAGGCAAGTCTCCTTTTTGACCTGACTTAAAATTAAAAATGCAATAAATAGCACTCAGCAGAGACCTAAGAAAATGCTGTATGACTGCATAGCAGCAAATGTTATGCTTGCTTTTGTGACAAAGCCTTTGTATATGCACATACATGTACATAAATACACTTAAAAAATTTAAAGATTCATGTATGGACTGAAAACAAAGACTTCCTACATGTCCATGTTGCAATCCTACATATAAACAAAAACGTTTTGAATTTGGGTTATAAATATGGAAGAGGAAAAGTTTACATTCGTGCATCTTCTACTGAACTTGTTTTAAAACACCTGTTTAAACACTCTGACCATGGAGTACTGGCTCCGTGGAAGTAAACCAGTTTATGCATAGTGAGCTATAATCTGCCTGTATGTGCTCCCGGATAAAATCAGGTTATCTGAGGCAGCACCGCTTTGCTAGCCTCGACCAACTCCAAAGAAAATGAGAATTTCTTTAATTAAGATTATCAAGTTACCTTACATTGCCTGGCTTTCACTGCAGAAAAGACGTGGTTCTCACAGGTCACTTGGTATATGGGATCCTTAGGGCGATTTTCTCACGTGTCCATGGCCCAAATTCTCTTTTTTTTTTGAGCGATAACAAAAGTTTGACCTGCGATGACTTCAGCGCTTTTCTGCCACTGCCTTTCGGGTGGAGGGTCCCGTCAAACAGAGCAAGGAGGAAGATGCTCTGCTGCATTTCTCTCCCCTCGGAAGCTGTAAAGGCGTTGCCAGCCCCTTACAATGCCACCCTCGGGCAGGTGCGGGTGTTCTGGGACACAGGAGCGTCAGGGCGCAAGGCATGGGGAGGGCCACAGAACCGGCAATGCCCCGGGACGGCAGAGAAGGAGTTTTTCCCTTCTACATTTTTGTACTTACTGATATAACCTTATTCTTGGAAACCATCTTTTACTCCATGAATCATTCCTGTGGGTAGAAAAAAACCACTTTTTTTTCTAAAAATAAATCAGAAAGCCTCACAAAAAGTCATGAGTTTATCAAATTTTTGAGGGACTGAAAAACTCTGAAACTTAATTTAGGATTCAGTTTTCCCGCAGCATTTTCTCAGCCCTGGTAGGAGCTGAAGGTGTTTGAGTCTGGAACACAGATATTTTCAAATTTATCGTCGGTATGACAATGATTATGTAGTCCATTGAGATCAAGTGGCGTGATTTAGTGTTTTGGAGGCATTTGTCATGTTTGATGAATGCATCTGGTGATTCAGGGCAATGAAAATGCGTGATTTCCAGCCGGTGAGAGATAAAGGACGCTGGCTGATACACAGGGTTATGGCAGTGGCTATAAAAGGTTACAAAAATTTTGTTTGTTTCTCATTTAGAGTTTTAGAGGAAGACGGGAAGGAAGAGCTGCTTTAGCTGGCTCGCCAAGGTGCAGCTAGACAGGCTCTGCAGGCGTTTCTAACGCTTTGACAGAACGTACTTGGGAACTAATATTTTTGCTTTCCCGTGTTCCTGGTTTCTTGCCTATCATCGCTTACCTGCGCATAGCGTCCGTGCGGGCACATTCGGGGAGACCCTGCAACTATGTCCAAATTAGCCCAGCGTTCAGAGTTCTGCAGAAAGTCAGAGGAAGACTTTGTTTTCTCATTTTCCTGCTGTAGAGCACACTAAGGTTTGATACAATGCCAACTGGACTCGACGGGAAACTGCCGTGAGACCGGGTCCAAAATGCAGGCATTTTCTCAGACAAATCGAGTCAAACGAGCCTCGGAAATTTCAGCCATATCCAGATAGTGTCCAATAATTTATGTCTCACTTTGGTTTAAAAATCACAGCTACCAACAGGTTCTTATGAAAACAAAGTATTTTCAAGTGTGTTTTATATTGCACCTTTGTAAAGAAATCATCTCGCTCTGTACGGCACGGGGACATCCCGTTTTAAACACCGGGTGCCAGAAAAAGCGCCTGGAATCCAATCTGATTTTTGTATTATCACTGAATCACCGATGGCTTTCAGAGAACGGACACGTCTTTATCAAACGTGGTGAAATGGCACAATGTGGAGGTAATCAACAGCTCAGAAGTGCCATTACCACCTCTGACAGAGCCATCATTGCTACAGTAATAACTGGTAAAGACCATAAAAAAAGATGTCTTTCCTGATGCTTTTCTATCAGGCATTTGTTCCGCCGTAAGTTACAGTAATTCAGTAGGAAATATCCTGAGTGTGAGGCTGAGAATGGCAATCTCGACAGATTTGAGAATTACCTCTAAGTCCATCTTTGTGCAGGATAAGGGTAATACAGGAGACATACGGCCACAGGCAGCAGCCCACTGGGAGACCCCATGTTCTCACTACCATCACCATTTTCTGGTGAAGCCATATGGTATGATCAAGACTAAAGGCAGTAACCTCTTCCCAGATTGGAAATACAGCATTTATTCACTTCTCATACATCTTTTTGGGGGGTCAATGAGAATTTCCCCCCCCTGCCTCACAGCCAGCGGATCTGACAGGTACCTAAAGCTGGAGGCACACGGAAACCCACACCTGAAATCCTGGATACACGAGAGATGCCACATTGTATTTTTCAGAAATTGGCTTGTAAAGACTCCCACATTCCTACCAAACGTCAGGTTAGATCATTGCACTGCACCTGCCCCAACTCCCCTTCCAGTTGTCTGGCAGAGTTATGTGCTTTCCACGCCGGAGGAAGCTGACTTCAGTAGTGAACGGACTATATTTCAGTTTGACAAATTTGAAAACCCTTTAGGGATCCCGTTGAATGCAAAGCGGTAGGTGATCACAAGCTGTCACTCCATCGAACTCAACACGGCCGTTTGCGGAGCAAGGTGCTATCCGCGTGCAAGAGCTGGGCACCGAACACCAGACATTTAACGGGATGATTAGCTTGGTTGTGTTCCAGCCTCTTCCTCGTTTGGACTGCCACCAGCCAGAACATTTCCATTCAGAGTCCATTGAAGTTTCTGTTATGAGGGGATACATTTGTCAGGCTAAAATAGAAGATTTATATGCAGCCATGCATTTACTGAAAGCTTGTCTAGAAGTATTATGTGTCCAAGCAAGACCATTTGTTTTTCAGCTTATTTTAAGCTTTAACTTCCATGTATAAGATCCACTAAGAAATAATATCCACTGAAATCTGTCCCAATCAAGTAACTATTTCTGATCTAGGATCCCCATCATATCAATCAGTGTTTTAAAAACTTCATAAGGCTGAGCCATCACAATGAATTCCTCCTTGAAAAAAGGTGCTAAAAAGTGTTTGGTTTTCTCCTTCTCTTCTATTATTATTTCCTTTGACTTCTGGTTTGGTAAATATTATGCGTACATTGACCCATAAACTATTGAGCCTTAAAATGTGATTAATGTCAGTCTCCAAGCCTGTCCCATTTAAAATTCCTCTTGATTTCAGTATCTTGCCCTGAAAAGTAGTGAGTGCTTTTAGCTCACAGGGTTGTGTTTCTAACAGGATGGATCAGAACCCCCCCTACCTCTCCATAATTAAAACCACCGGACGGTGGAGGCCAACCTGTGCCCAGCTGAGCTCCTCGTCATGGAATGGGATCTCCTCCATGAGTAGCCCCGTGAGGTCCATGGGATGCATACCTCGCTGGAAGTAAAGGTGGCAAAATTTGGCCTGGAAGAAGCACAAAATTATTTGTACTGTATATATTAGTCAGTTTCTCAGCATAAATTTCATTCGTGTGCAGTAACTGCAAAACCACACAGTTTTGCCGTTCTCACGCACGGTGCTGAAGTGGTGCCTCTTTAACGCTAAAGTGTGTCTTCTGAATCCTCACTGACGCTTTCAAACCAGCTTTTCAAACCTGTTTCGTTTCTGTATATGACTGTGAGAGCCTTGAATCAGGGTCTCCACAGGTGAAGGAGAAACATTTACCGTAGTTGGGTAAGGTGCGAGAACACCATGCAAACAAAACTCAGGTTAGAGGCTGTTTAAAGCAAAAAGAAAGGAAATGGAGGATACTATTGCCTGAAGAGCAGAGGAAGAGCAATGCTTACTTCATTAACGGATATTCATAAGTAAATTCAGATGTGCCAGTGCTAGCCCACCTTCCTGAAATACGTTAGTCTCTAGCTTTCAGATGGAAATACTCCATATTAACTATTACCTCATTGTACCTAATGTTATTTAGGGTTTCCAAAGAAAATATACTCCATTCATATTCAGTAAAAGCAAACTCATGTTCTGCTGCTATTAGCTGAGCTTTAACTGAACCCGAAGCTCAGCTTTCACTTAACAAAACCAGCCTTAGACGTACTAGAGCATCAATCCATATTGTAGTACTTATGAGGAATAAATTGATTTTCTCATTGCTCTATGTTGGCTAAAAATTATTCGATTATGTATTTAGCTACTAATGGAAACTCATTAGTAGATTTTCATTTCATGCTTGTTTGCACCTGCAATCCATTTCTTCTTGTCCAAAGGACCGTTTCATTTAGGTTGCGTGCTATAAATTTTCTTGCATAAAAACTGATAAGCATCAGCCAAAATTCAGTATATGTGGTCTGAAATAGCTCAGGGCCATCATTTTTACAACAGCATCATTAAAGCAACAGATCTCTGGTGATTCATTGTCCCTTATTACTGTGCATATTGATGTTATAACTTGCCTCTCAGTTTACTTGTTAATTTTGTTATCTTCTCTAGGGACAGTCCCTTGACATTTTTCTGGTTGCTCATCCCTGGCATTCTCCTGGAGCCCCACAAGGCTCCTGCCCATTTTTTTTAACCCAAAAATGGGACGTACCTAACTTTGGGCACGGAGCCTGGATGCCGGGCTGGGGAGGGCAGGAGCAAGGGAACCATCCCCGTGCGGTGGGTCAGGGCACCCCGTTAGCCCAGGCGGGTCCCCCCCACCTTTTCACCCCAGAGCCACCAGCACGGGGTCAAGCTGCCTCATTTTAGGTGGGTTTTAAATTCTCCCGCAGGGGCTTACCTGGCAAACGCTCCAGCTGTGCTTTGCCACTCCATCACTTAAATCCCAGTAACACGTTTTCAAACTATGAATGGCTGTGAGGATGAAGTACCGTGCACACCCAACTATTTGAATGCATTACTTTGTACTTTGGCCACCACTAAAGCAGAATGCTCAGCTCAGATGGTATCTTTTCAAAGAGTAGGCAGCATTCCAGGGTTGAGACAGACACTGATTGAAGACTGACTTACAAAAAGCAGTCCCTTTATCAGGCTGATACAGCATTAAGACAGTGCAGTCATATTTTCAGCTGTTCCTGATTGTTAAACCATCATCTACACCACTATTAACCTAGTTTAGCTGCACTTAACTTGCTTTCACTCATGCTGCATATTTTGTGGCTGTTATTCTGCACCCAGAGTTTGAAAAACAAGTGGAAGTAACGCTTGCAACAGCAGGAGTTTATTTTGATTTTGTTTTACAACTTCCGTAATCCTGAGCTTAGCATAACTTGGGCAGAGCAATGGGGCTGGGCCAGAGGTTTGGGCCTCAGCCATATTTTCATGTGAGTCTCTGAAGGGACAAGAAAGCATCACCAGTCCCACCGGGGCTCAGACTCACCGAAGCTTTGTTTGGATGAAGGACACCAGCATTACATCACTGTAATATCATCATAATTTTCACAGTAAAAATCTCTGATGTTCCATAAAACACTAATAAAACATATGCTCATTGGTCACTTGTTTTATTTGGGGGGATAATACCCTATTCTAACCCAGCCAAATCCAGCTACTCTGCCATCTAGTAATTTTTAATATTTTTTTTAACAATATAGCTCAACTATACTTTTACCTGCCTAGATCAAAGGTATGTATTTTTGCCCTTAGTGCATTAGGTAAGAAAACGAGCCTAACGTGCCCAACTAAGTCAAGAGGAGAGTCACTGCAGTCCTGGTATTTAGAGAGGGACCAGATGAAACCCTCAGTGCAGACCGCCAACACCGGCTCCCGCTGGAGGGAGAATGGCCGAGCTAAGTCAGCTCTGCCCCATGGCAGCACCTTACCTATTGTCCCTGAGACCACCTCGGTCCACAGCAGCACAGGAATGGTGACTTCATGGGTTCAGCGTGCATCCGACCTCCCAGCTTCTCGTGTGGGCAATGTTCTGGGACAAATGCAAAAGGCTTTTCAGTGGGTACGAATGGGATGAGATTTTTTTTTAGGAGATGTCTTCAAAGCACCTTCGACTAGTGACAACATTAAAAAGCGAGGCGCTTGGCCGTGGACCACTTGTTTTGTGGTGGTAGGGCCACATCTCATTCTGATTTGTCCTAGTATAGGGAGCACAACGTGCCCAGTTTAGACTTCTCCTCCTCTCTACTCCAGCTTCCTGATGTGTTTATACGGTTGGGATCTCCCAGGTGATGCAGCACAAGGAATCGCTCCCAGGTGTAGGAGGAGGAGCATGCTGCTTACCCTGCTAAACTCCGGCTCTGCTTCCATCTCCCGTTCAGTAATGCTGTTGATTTTAGACTTGCCACTCTCTTCATTTTTGCTCTTTCATCTCTCTTTGCTCCTGCTCACGGGAAACAGAGAACACAGCTAAATCTCAGCTAGACCCCAGACGAGTAAAAAAGCAGAGGAGTCACCCCTACTTACCCACCCAATATTCCTGCAGGCATTTCCAGCTTGTCACAGCCACCCTGAGCTGTACCACTATATGTCGATGGAAAGTCTCCTGCTGGTAGAAACTAGAAGAAAGAAGTCCAGAGGTTAGAGATGGAGGTGCAGGAGTAGCAGATGACCATAGCTTTCGCATCGCAAGTTGCTGGGCGCTTTATTTCAGAGTTTTGAATTAAAAAAAACCCCACATCCTGGTTAGTGAAGTGGAATCTGATCATAATAATTACGTCACATTTTGTTTTCATATAAAAAATGAAAAACTTGTTCAACTTCAGCAGAATTATTCTGAATTGATCCAAATATGAGAACTAATCTATTAGCGCTGTGTACTAATACAGCCCCCGCACAGGAAAACCACACTTGCTGTAAAAATATCTGTCTTACCAACCCGCTTAACCCACCGGGGGTCTGCCTGTATTGCCGAGCAAAGCAACTGCGAACAGGCACGGGTTCTGAATGTGCTTGTTAAGTGGTCGTGATCAATACAAATCTATTTTTCAATTAAGTAGAAGATACTCGGTGTATGCATGCTGCCTGCAGGCCACAATAGTTTTGAGTAAAACTGGATTCCAGAATATAAAGTTGTGTTGTTTTTGCTCTGTCTTTTAAATGAGCTTTACCAGCATGCAACTCCAATCCTTGTGAACTCTGCAGATTAAATTTCCTTGCAGTAATGACCACTAGGAATTAGTGAAATGTTAATCTTCCCACCTGCTGTGTATGATTATACATGAGCCTAATCAACCTGATTACGAAAGAAAGCAATTTCTGCTTTTACGGAAATTTTTTGTTGTTGTCTGCTTTCGTTCTTCTTGGGGAACTGTAAAATTCCTTACCCAATATTTTAAAGCAAAAATAATAATTAAATTAAAATGTGTAAAGGGGAGCAATGGAGGCTGATAGTAATTGCTTTACAAGAGA
Organism: Himantopus leucocephalus; assembly: GCA_003993805.1. Classification (NCBI taxonomy): domain Eukaryota; kingdom Metazoa; phylum Chordata; class Aves; order Charadriiformes; family Recurvirostridae; genus Himantopus; species Himantopus leucocephalus. Next base: position 22,182,371 of record RSEF01000012.1, on the reverse strand, counting down.
TACCGTAATTGATGCTCTGAGGATTATTTCAAAGCATAGAAGTCGAATTAGAAAGCTAGCTTTATCTGGATTTGCGTTGCTTTGATGAAGTCACTGCATCTTTGTGTCTTGATTTTCGGCTAAACTGTTCTTAATGAGAATGCTAATAATTACAGTAGGACTAAATTGTTTTAGGGACACGAGAGGATGAAAGACAAATTTTTATTTCATTTAAAGCTACAGCCACTAATGTGACACCTTTCTGCTGTCAACCCCGAAACGTGCCGGATGGGAAAGGAGGAAACGCACCAGCTGAATTCATCGAAGACAGCTACTTTATGCATTGGAGGCAGATTGCAAAGACAATCTAAAGAGCTACATCTAATTGTATTTCTTGTGTAAAATATTTGTTTGAGCCCACATGGGCTCACCTACACACAAAAAAAGAAAGAGAGAGAGAAAGTTAAGGCTGAGTCCACACACACCTTCTGCAGCGCAAAGATATTGTCCAAGCCAGAAATCAGAGTCGGAGTACAGAAACCTGAAAATACAAAGAACATCGAGCAACCACAGCAGAATGTTATGCTACTTTACTCATCAATCAAAACCACAGTTTTCTTCTCAGCAGCTGCAAACCCCAGAACGCCTGAACGTCACCCCCAGCGCAGCTACAGTCATCTCCACGCTTGCACACTGCGCCTGGAAACACACCGAATGATCCCTGGATTGGAAATCATAATATCGAATCATCTGATTCAATGTATTACCGCTAGTTATCTGAAATCATTCAGGATCTGATGAGCATTATTCCACAGGCGAGCTTAATATACCCAGAGAAATATGATGCCAATTATGAAACCAGTGTTTCTCAGCACTTTGCATGCAAAGAGCAGAAGATAATCGGGGATCTCCATGGTGACAGTGTTAAGGTAGCTGGGTTACCTGAATGATAATTTCCATCCTTTCATCTGATCTTCACTTTTCATCTTTACCTCTGAATGTGTTAGGTTTCTAACGGAGAGGAATTGACAAATATCATAGTATTCCTTAGAGGAAAAGCAAATTTTTTCTCATATATACTGCTGCAACTTAATTCGCCTTAACAGTTTTTGCAGGGAGAGCTGCTCGTGGTAGTAGGGAATTTGCCTTCTACACACATACAGCCAGCTTTAGATCAGACTAGAGAAAGGGTAGAAAACACCTTGCTAAAGCAGAGCTCCAAAAACTCCTAAAAGGAAGTCCTTTTTACCCCGGACCTGTGCCCGAGGGGTGTCCCAGCTCCCCCACACCACCGGTCCTTCCCAGCCCTGCTTCTCCCAATGGGGAACCTCCACCGGAGAGCCCACAGATAACCTCTGATCTTCATTCCTGTTTATTGCTCCCACAATGGCATAGAGCAATATGCCAGAAAATTAACGTGCGTTGAGGCTAGGGCTTTCATAACTTGTAAGACCCTCAATCCAGTTTGCAATTTGGAGAGAAATTCTACAGAGATCTCGAAGCAATCTGTCACTCCGAGGCAGAATTGACTTTCATTGATTTCAGAGAGGTGTGCCGTGGTCACGGAGGCAAAGAAAGCCGGTGTTTCCTCAACTGTGAAGTGGCTGCTGCCTTCCTCTCCTCCTTGTGCTCTTTAACTGTGTGCTTATTAGAAAAGCTGAACATTTTCCAGTTTGGCTCATTAAAATCTTCAATACCTTAAACAATCTGGTTTCTCTCACGCTTCGGGTTGTAGAGGAATATCCTTGGAAGATGGACCACAAGGCTGTGAAAGGAACCTGGGAGCCTGCAGATGACACCGATGTCCTGACTGGGGCATCCAGCAGCCTCAGCAGCGTGAGACACGGTTTGTTGTGAGGCAATGCAGCGCTAACACATGATTTCTGATTGCCTTTATCAGCTATAAAACTGCTCTCCAAACACTCTCCAAGCCCCTCCTGAGGATGGAGGGAGGCCACCGAGGAGAGACCCATTCTGCTGGGCTTGCATCCCGGCAGGGCGCTGGGAGGGAGCCGGCAGGACCGCTCCTGCCCGGCCACCACGGGCTGCTCGCTCCCCAAGAATTTAACAGGACAAGGCTTCATTAAAATTGTTTTCATTCCCTGTATTTGATGCAGCCGGTAGGAAGGAGGCTGCCCCAGCTGCGCGCTGTTATTCACAACTGTCGCTCCGGCAGCGCACGGCTTCACGGGGAGCGGAGAACAAAAGCAGAGAAGGATTGCTGTGCAATCACCCAATTAACTTCTGCATTTTTGTTTTTAATCTACTTCTGCTTACTGGAGAAATAAATACAATAGATCATTAATGCTGATGTTCATAACACTTTGCAGTCACCTTCTCCCCCTTTCTTTACAGTGCCGTGTTATCTAACACCTGGTAGGGGATTTAAAAGGATTCTCTTCATCTCATTTCATATATTAGTGCTAAGTTTAGCTTCTGTAGGTAACAATTTCTGTTTGAACTTTAATAAAGAGGTATGTTTAGAATCTCAGGGGCACACTCTCTGCTCATTTGAAACAAATGAGGATTATATAAGGAGGAACATGAGCTACAAATAGGATTCATAAAATTAATTGGCTCTAAGCTGCAGCTGAGCGGAGCTGAGCCATCAAAAGTGACGAGTGGCCAAAGCATGTCTGTTCCATTTGGATGGTCCTGAGGACCGGCAGGGCCAGGCCACTGCCCAAGCTGGAGCGCTCCTGCGGGCTCTTGCAGCAGCTCTGTTGAAATTGGCTCTCCCACGACTCAGGGTTCCTGCAGAGCCAACCGCCCCGTCTAACCACAGCCACAGCCCAAAGACCCTCCAAGAGCTCCGAGTTGTCTCCGTGTTTTCTTTTACGTGGTGCCACAGAAGTTCTGCCTCACAAGAGGACCAGGGATGCTGCAGAGAAAGCCTGGAGCAGCACGTGGAGCTTTTGCATAGTGCAGAGTCCCTCCATATCACTTCTAATGAATAAAGAGCACATGCATGAACATTCAAATGAAGTGAAAAATCCACACTTTATATTTTGGCTACAATTTTCAGTTCAGTTGCCAGAATTCCTCTATGGCTGCATGTGCTGTGCTCCCTCTGCTCGAGTTGTTTGTTGGACTAGAAACAACAACAATCTTCTATATATTGATTATATCAAATATCGTGCTGCTAAATCCATCTGAGGAAATTCCTGGCATTCCTTGCAGGAGCCCGTCTGCCATCCCATCCTGAAATACTCCAGCCCCGACACATGGCCGGGAGCGGGGCAGCTATGCAGCCTCTCCTCATTTAGCAAACTGCAGTTCGTTGCCAGGAGGATCAGTTACAGCTGCCATGCTTTAATGAGCTAACGTAAAACCTTTAGCTGAATCTCCCTAATTGCATTTAAAGCACTATATATATATATATATATAAATCTTCTAAAATAGCTTCCACATGTTCTTCCATTCCAGAGCTCTCTTTAGTTACAAAATGCTGAGATAAGCGTGCTAAATTCTGCCGAGACAGGCACCCCACCGATTCCCACCACAAAGCCCAACTTGAGTTAGGCTCCTAGCAAAGAGTTATAAAAACTCATCCTAAGCAGTGACCTGTAAACAGGCAATAAGTAGAAGGCCTCAAGAAAATGCCGAAGGAGATGGAGCCGCGCTCCTGGGTGTTGCAGAGCAGTACAACCCAGGGCCGGGCGCTGCCTCTGTGCCGCTCTTTCCGTAGCTCGGAAGAACTGGCCCTGGCCGGGCTCGCATCGGCTTTCCTGGATGCGCACCCCGAGCATCTCGGCTGAGATGCACGGAGCTCGCACACAGAGCCTCCATAATCAGCCAGGCAGCCAGAAATTAAAATAAATGGGAGTAAAACTTCTCTTGCACCCAATGAATAACAGTAATATTACTGGGAGTATAAAGACTGGAAAAGACAAAATCTCTTTATCTTTCCTTTCTCTGAAGACTCTATCAGCTAGGCTGGGCTGTCGTTCATCAATACCTACTGAAATTATCCCTAATTTCTCAGCTGTATTTTACACACTACCATTGACATTTTAGTCAGCGGCATAATCATCCCAGACAAAATACAGTTTGTGATAATGTCCTTGGGTAACGAACATACCAAAACGGTTACTAATCAAATTGGGAAGAAGCATCATTTTTCTGTACACCCCAACACAGTGCTTTGACGATTTTTTGCCACTCTTGATAGCTCACAAGGGGAGGCCCACATTCCTCCTCTTCCAGTTAAAATAACTTGCGTCCACACCAAAAAACAACAACAAAAAAAACCCCTCATGTAACAATGGCATTTCTCAATACATAGTAAGTACCAAGTTTAACACATCTATTATTTCATTCCAGATAAATCACACCTGCTTGGATGCCACCATGACCAAGGGCCAACATGAACAGCGGGTGCTCTGAAGAGCCTCCGGGCAAAACCGAAGTGACAGGGTCTGCCTGGGAAGAAGCGAGGATCCAAGGACTGACAGCACAAACGTTGCTGCGGTCGTGTCCTCAAGCACTGGCAGGATCCAACTGAATCATGACACCGAGTTACTGCTCATCTCGTTAACCCGCACTCTTAAATTCCCTAACAGCAACAAACAGCTACTAAGAGCTACCTGGGACAAGTCCTCGTTTGACTGAAACTCCTCTCATGGCTATTTTTGAGGGCTGCTCCCCTGTTCCTATACACCATATGGTGCTTTGCACTGCTTGGAAGAGTCACTAGAAGACCACCCAGTCTTCTTGGGCTCTATTTGGTTATTCACACCCAGATAGAGGAGCAGTAGTCATCAGTCTGTCAATACATTTTTCAAAAGAAATGGGACGTACATGTGTTTTTTAGATAATCCCACAGAAAGAGCTAAGACTAAAATTTCGCTCTAGCTTTCACAGTGTCTGGGAGTCTTGCAGCTATTCAGGCATGGTTTCTATTTAAAGAAAATGAAACATTCCCCTGTTGATAATGTACTATTATCAGGTATCACCTGCTCCTCCGTGCCACCCCCACATACACACTAGAAGTAATTGAGAAAGTAGTTGTTGACAGATCCCTGTGTACAGGGGATAATAGACACCACCGTCATTCGTGTAGGAAAAGGGAAGCGGGAGCTGTGACAAACCAGTGTGGCACTGACTTCTGCTGCGCGGAATCACACTGTCACTCCGACTTTGTGCAACTTAGTTCATAGTTGTCAAAACAGGCGTTCACTTATGTACCTGCTATAATAAAATTAGTCAAAATCATATCTTCCTCTGTAGCATTGGAAATATTTTCATATCGAAATTTTTCAGTCTTAGTGCAAACGTATTACTTTTGGCAGAAATTGCAAAAGACAAATGGAATAACGTCATAACGCTTTATATAATGCCATATCTGGAAAAAAAACCCTGCCTATACGTGTGTGTCAGTATACATACACATCGTTTAACACTTAAGTAATACAAATCTGAACATTTTCAAATCTTGCAAAACATCCAACCTTTTCCGTGAAGCATCGAAATCTTGTCACACAGCTCATAACCAACAGCCATCACAGGGAACATAATATCACTTTCTGAACCTTGGACTTGAAAGAAAATAAATTTTAAAAAAATTTTGAAAGAAAACTGTTGGAGAGTCTTCAAGAAGTCATTGGAACAGGACCACCCTTGAGGGACGCCAACAGAACTCACAGGCCAATTTCAAAAATGAGAAGGGGACTCTCAGCTCAAGTTAGATGGATGACTCACCACTCTCTGACAACTTTTTAGGTGGCCTATAGATAGCAACAGAAAAATAGGGATATTATGCATGCACAGTGGAAAGGCAAGTAAATATTTAAGGGGGAATCCATTGCAGAGGGGTAAGTTCTACTCAAACCAAGCGAGTATATCAACATGGCCAGCCTTTCTTATCTTGGGAAATACATCCTACATTCACCAGCTGGCCAAAAGCAAGAGGATCTACAGCGTGAACCTCAGCGATGGGAAGGAGCCCTGGAAGCAATTCACAGCGGGTGATGCCAACGGCTCCCTGTGTGCCCCACCTCTCCGCGTGGGTTGGGGTGGCTTGTGCAGCTGAGTCCAACGGACACCTGCGATATCATCCCTGACAGCCCAGCCAGCTGGATGTTGCCCCCCAGCCAGGGGCGTCGATTAACCGGCACCCCATATGCCAACACTGCCTGATATTCTCATGTGATATCATCCCGACTGCGAAACCATGTCCAAACTGCTAGAAACCAGCACGTGGCAGATTAAAATACAGCGAGAGCATCCTGTCCGCTTCCTCGCACAAAGTAGGTGACCCATTTTCCACATGTATTGTTGGAGCATTTCATTTTCTAACCTTTCCTCTTGGTACGACACAGGGGAGAGCCCTGCTGCTGTTTTCCTGCAGTAATGGGCTTATTCTGCAGCCACACGCAATAAAGCTATGCAAATTCTTAGTCCTGCTCCCACTAAAGCTAATGGCAAAATCCCTGAGCGTTTGGAGGAGCCCAGGATGTGGGTTCAGCAACCTTCAAGAACGCACTTGCTTTTTACTGAGCCTCTTCACATGCAGAATACTATTCAAACAGATTTATGATTTTTGAACGGGTGTCTTCAGCTGGAACCTCAGAGACAAGTGCAGAGGGTTTATCTAGTCGTAACAAAAGCCTCATGGCACTTCTTAGATAGAAAGAAAACTGAGTTTAGCAATTATTCATAGCCTTACATACATTCTTGCAGACAGTCAAGCTGACTTGGCAGACTGAAGCTAATTGGGTTTACAGTAGAATGAAGCTTTGATTGAAGTGCCTCGCTTAAAAAAAAATATTACATACACACCCCCATACCCCTGATAACATTACTCTCGAGCATGTAAAACAACCACCCCACATATTACCAAAGAAGAAATGCAGAGATTTTTATTGCTTTACCAAGCAAAGACCCACAAGTGAATAATTCCGAACTGTTTGATCTGCTGTATTCTGATCCATAATTTAGTGGCTGCAGAAAGGCTGCGTGTGGCTGACATTTCAGGCTGCTTTTGAAGTTCACAAAACCCCTGCAGTCACTGGGGGGAGGGACCCAGCTCGCGAAGCCAAGGTGGGCACTGAACAAAAGGTGGGTGGGAAAGAGCTCCAAAGCTAATGCACAAAAAATTGGTTACAAAAAACTGGAGAATGGAGATTAATGTAGCCTCGAGTTTACTGAGTAAATAATTCAAATTCTACCGTGGTGATTTATGAAAATAAGAAAGACATATTTAATGAGCCCAGCAGGCAGCAGGTGCTTCTATTTTTACGTGTTAAGAGCAAAAATAAAAAGGCTTTTGCTTCACTGGGCTTTTTCCCTATTTCATGGTTACGGTTTAAAATAAAAGAGCTCTGGTGTACTTCAGGGATGTGCTACGCTCAGCAATTCTGCTACTCAAGAGAGGGTCACACAAACGCTTCCGTCACTGTTTACACTGAGGGTTTCAATTTCCTCACCGCCACACGGAGAACACTTCCAGGTGTTCCTGGGAATTAATGGTTCTAGGGAGGTATTACAGAAATGACAGCACCACCCACACATTTCAGAGGAGAAGACATTTTTGCAACAGCTTGGTGTGGGACAGCGCTCAACCCAAACCTGCTGTTGCCGGTGTGCTCTTCAAGTGCTTTCCTAAATCAACGTGTGTATAATTTCACAAAGGAATTCAGATCATGGACCAAATCACTGTAACAATTCTGAGTTACTTTGCAAGGAAAAATCCAAAGCAGTGGCACAGTATCTATGTTCTTGAAGAAAATGGAAGATGGAGATATGAAAGGACAAGACAAAATGGAAGATGGAGGCTTCGCGGGAAGCAAAAGAAAGAGGAGGCCCAGCACATCAGCTAGGATGGGAAAGAGAAAAGGAAAGGTAAGATTGCAAGAGCAAAGGCTAAGCTAGTTAAAAATTCCCATGATTTATCATAGAATGGTTTGGGTTGGAAGGGACCTTTAAAGGCCATCCAGTCCCACCCCCCTGCCATGACCAGGGACATCTTCAACTAGAGCAGATTGCTCCAAGCCCCGTCCAACCTGGCCTTGAACACCTCCAGGGATGGGGCATCGACCACCTCTCTGGGCAACCTGCGCCAGGGGCTCACCACCCTCAGCGTAAAACATTTCTTCCTTATAGCTAGTCTGAATCTCCCCTCTTTTAGTTTAAAACCATTACCCCTTACAAACTTTTATTTATGAAATTGTGTCTCATCCCCCTTCTGTATGAAGTGGTTTACAGACAACTAGCGCAACGGAGATAAGCTGACTGACTTCGACTTCATGCTCAGGCACGTTGCTGGGCATCATTTTGTCCCCTCAGGGGCAACCACTTAAATGCAGCCATGTTTAGGGGACAAGTAGCAGCTGGTGTTAGTAAAAATAGGCTTAGAAAAATCACAGAGAAGAAAACGCTGAAGTGGAAACCCCGCTGACCTGAGCAACCTCTGGTAACGCAGGAAGGAGCCGTGCCGCACATCCTCCCTGCCATTTAGTTCTTCTGCCTGTCTTATTTATTCGATGGTTTCGGAAGAAAATCCAGTCTTCAAAGCTGATGATCTACCCATCTGCCAGCTTTATCCATCAGCATCCACGGGGCCAGGCTGTGCTTGCACATCGACACCTTTTTCATTGACTCCCATATGGCTCATTGTGTGAAAACGCCTAATTAAGAGAAGAAGATGAGATTTTTAGAAAGTAAACCTTATGACTTTCTGCGGAGGAAATGTGAGCGGTAGTGCTAAATCACAAGAGGTGGTAAGTACAGGCAGAGGGGCGACTTTGAAGGTAAACTGCTGCCTCAGAGTGTCGTGAGCTCTCAGAGGTTTAGACTTCAAAATTACACATTTCATGCACCGTACATTTGCAGCCTGACAGCAGGATTCCCCTGGCGAGGCTGGGGAAGGATCCTCGCAGTACTGCGCACAATGCTCTGTCAGATCAAAAAATCCACCAGACAGCGATTGCAGATCAGAGGCGCTTACAGCTATTAAATCCAACAATTTGCCACTCTCCAGATGTAAACCGGGATAATTCACTCCATACGCGTTAATAAACAACGCCGCTTCTTCAACGCAGCACCACGTGCGACAGATGGATGGACCGCAAATTCAGATTTGTTTTTTAACAACATGCAAAACGTCAAAATATCAAAACTCCCCTGAAAACCCCCAACCGACCCCACGTAAAGATGTGACAGCGGCCGTGCAGAGACATAGCCCACACACTGTGCAATGACGGACTGCTGGAGCCAGGGACAGTGCTGCCGGGGCAGCCCCCGCCACCAGTGTCACCGCTGTGCCCAGTCCCGCTGCCGCCACGGGCCCCCGCACGCACACTGCAGCCGGGACGGCGCCGTAGCGGGGTCTCATGCCCACCATCAGCTGCGCAGTCACCAACAGATGTTGCTGTGGCAATTAGAAATCATTGGGCCGGCATTAGAAATAAAGAAATAAACTCATTTTTATGCCACAATGCATAAAATGCCTGGCTTCTGCTGGGAGTCTAAATTTGGCCTGTTTGGTTAATGCGATGGGATGCCACGAGCGAGGGCATGATTTGAAACCACAAGTCATTTTTTCTCCTTGGAAGAGTGGATAACTGAGTCTATTAATCTGACAATACGTTTAAACTGAGTTATTGTGACAAGGGACTTCCATTATCCATTTCATCTAGTTGCAAACTGTCAGAATAAATCTCAGGGGGTTAGGGAAAAAAGCTGCCTTCCTTTGTTTGCTGTTTTTATATGCCACAACAGTTTAGATTTGGTTCACTTTAACTCATGAAACTGTATAACTGCACGGGGGGAAGCTCCCACAGAACCTAGTACAGAAAATGGAAACTTTATGGTTAAAGTTTTTATCAAAAAGGAGTCAGGACAGTAAAATGTGACCACCCGGCAGTATCCTGACATTGACTTCAGTGACCCTTTTTTACTTATACATTTCCGGGTTTTAGCTATAACTGGTTCTCCTTTTGGAATCAATTAGCAAATACCTTTGGAAATTAAAAAGCACTTTCCTAAAGCTCTGTTTTTATCTTGCTTGTAAAGCAAGTTGACTTAAATAGTTAAAACTCTTATAACCAGAAGTGAATCAACATAAGGCATTAANGCCAGAAATGAATCAACATAAGGCATTAAAAGAGTAAGCAATGGCATCAAGCTCAAGACGTCAAACTGGGATTCAGAAGGCTGGAATTCAATATTACGGCTCTACCACTGACTTCTTAAACGTATGGTAACTTATTTCCCCACCAGTTATGCAGGTGATAATACTTTCTTATTATACATTATTTACTTATTTTTATAACTAAATCTAGTTCTAGTAGAAGAACAGTATTTATTGATGTAACTGGTAACTGGCCAAGAAGCCAGACAGGTTGGAGCTGGAGAGCCCAGGCTGTGCGGCCGGAGGTCCGCTCCGGCACCAAGAAGGAGAAGGAGGCAGTTTGGGGAAGCCAATGTCGCTCCTTGCCTGCAAAAGAGACAAGAATTCACAATCAATTCAAACCACCGTGTGCTCACGTGCGTGTGTGTACATGAATGCAAGAAGGTAGGTG
>RSEF01000012.1:22115952-22171769 GCA_003993805.1 Himantopus leucocephalus | reverse complement strand
GCCGTCCATCTGGAAATCTTTTGCATATTAGCTTAATTTCTTTAAAAGACTCCGCTAAGAAATAAACATTGTGACTTCAACTAATTTTAATTCAACCCTCTCAGCACTATTCCTGCGAAACAATGAGAACTCTAATTCATGATCTTCCCCAAAGTCATCGTTTGGTCTCAGGAGGTGGTCGGAAGCTCAGTACGAAATGTCAGTGTCACAACTTCACAGCCCGACACTTGCTTTTGATCAGATCTGGGAAGTGAGAATAGATGCAATATGCTCATTCCTTTACTGTCACTGCAGAGTATTCATTAGTTTTAATTATTTTTTAGGTTCTAGGGGGAACCATTAAAAAAATTAATCACAAATGGAAGGAACAGCAGCCGTATGTGGCCATAAAAAGACAATAAAGCATTTTAGGATACACACTTGTTATGATTTATACTCAAAACAGGACTAGAGGTAGCATATGGTGACTGCCATCAAGTAACATTTATTATAAAAACATGGAGATTTATCTCCAAGCTCAGTTGTATGCAAGAAGTTGCATTCACTTTAACTTACATTCAGATTCTCGTAATACCACAACTATTTTTTTGTTGGTTTTTTTTTTTCTTTTAACCAAGCCAGGTTGCCACAATCCTCAGCCTGTTGTCTCTATAAACAAATCCTTTAAGCAGACTTTCTCATCACTGATTTCAGCTGAACTGTTGACGTGCCTGGATGCAGGAAAGGTTTAGACGTGAGTCAGCTCCTGCTCTGGAGCAGCGACTGCTTCACCAGCTCCCCGCGCGTCTTCTGCNCGTGAGTCAGCTCCTGCTCTGGAGCAGCGACTGCTTCACCAGCTCCCCGCGCGTCTTCTGCGAGCGGGGAAAGCACCATCGCCCACTTCAGCAGCGGCCTCTGCCTGCCCAGAGGGACTCTATCTAATTTGCTTTGCTTCAGTTTCAGCATCTCAAACCTAGTATACGTCTTGGGTGACAATTACTACAAACAAGGTATTATTATTTACCGTAAATAAGAAAAAACAGTATGTAAAATTATCACCTTAGTTTCTTCTTGCTGACTGAATCCATATGGCAGGGAGGAGCATCAAAAAAAGCAGAAATTTACGGGTCTCCAGGAAGGCAGCACAAACATTATGAAGTATTCCTATTAAAATCTGGAAATAACAAAATTTTAACATACATTTTACAGCTTCTATGCAATATACCTTGAGGGCAGGATACATCCCATATGGGAGCAGAAGACATGGTGCCGGCTGTACCTGGGGCCAGATGAAGGACAGGGCTGAGGCCAGGAGCGGAAGAGGAGGTCTCTGGAGACCACGCAAGCCCCGGGGACAGCACTGGCTCGAGGGGACGGTGCCGGCAAAGCAGCCGGCACAAGTTTCACTGCCCAGGTCCCCCGGGTGGCAAAAGGCTCTTCACAAACGCTGAGATGGGTCAGGTCCCCTGGTGAATCCTGTGGACCATATCAGCCCCTTGTGCAATCCTCATTTGATGGGATTGCTCTGGAAAATTAATCTGCCCCCACTGGATTTAAATACTGAAACACAGCAGCGAAGAGATGTTCAGGGTGCACAACCAATTCTGCTTTCACAGACTATGAAAGTATATTTTTTAATTCCACAATAACGGACTAAAGTGGGACTGCCTCAATAAATAACTGGGAGAAATAAATGAGTGCTGGATGGCCAAGATTCTGAAACGTCACAAGACCTCTCCTCGTTTATTTACCATCCGATTCAGTATTTTTACTTTCCCCAATGCAGTCCAGAGCAACCCACAGTGATACCCTTGAACGTCAGTACAGAAACGAGCCAGCCTGGCACCAAGACACAGCCGGGGAAGGGGCTGACTTTAGGAACGCAAAGCCAAGACACGCTGCAAGCAGCGACACGGAGCTTCTCATCCCTCCTCTCCGAGCAGGGCCAGGAATAACGGTCACTCAGAGCATGGGAAGGAGCGAACAGCTTCTCTGCTGCTGCACACATAGCAGAGCTCAGGCATGAAAACCCATCCTGCCGGTCCCATCCCCGCTTGCTGAATGCCTGTAAAAATTTAGCTCCAGAGCTGGTGGCAGGGCCCGAGCCCCGGCTGCAGAGCCCGGCACGTCTGACAGGGTGAGATGCAGCAGGGCAGGGCAGCCTCCTCACACCTCCGCCTCGCTGGGTCTGGCAGCACCACATGAGGACATGGACCTCTTGGAGCAGGTCCAGAGGAGGCCCCGGAGATGCTGCGAGGGCTGGAGCCCCTCTGCTGGGAGGACAGGCTGGGAGAGTTGGGGGTGTTCAGCCTGGAGAAGAGAAGGCTGCGGGGAGACCTTAGAGCTCCTTCCAGTGCCTAAAGGGGGGGTACAGAAGAGCAGGGGAGGGACTCTTCATCAGGGAGGGGAGCGATGGGATGAGGCGGAATGGTTTTAAATTGAAAGAGTGGAGATTTAGATTGGGTATTAGGAAGAAATTCTTTCTTTTTCCACTCTGAGGGTGGTGAGCCCCTGTGGCAGGTTGCCCCGAGAAGCTGTGGCTGCCCCATCCCTGGAGGTGTTCAAGGCCAGGTTGGACGGGGCTTGGAGCAACCTGGGCTGGGGGGAGGTGTCCCTGCCCAGGGCAGGGGGTTGGAACGAGATGATCTTTAAGGTTCCTTCCAACTCCAACTATTCTGTGATTCACGTTGCTTATGCTGTTTGCACTGACAAAGAAGCAGATGAGTCTTCCTTGTCAATGCAGACCAAGATTTCTGTGCTGTCTGTTCAGGATTAAACCATCCTATCTTCCTAGTCTAAAAAAAAAAAAAAAAGAAGTCCAATGCTAAGGGTACCTACAGCCCTGCTGCTTGTTGTTCCTGGTTTATAGTCTACTCTTTTCCTCTCCAGTCTGATCGTGTTTGAAGTCTAGGAGACAAAAAGGTCAAAGCTGTAAAATAACTGCTGTCTCCTTCTCCTTTCCTTCCCTCCAGCTCCAGAAAAATGCAAGAAGTGGGTTTCCAATTTTTTAAAGAAAAGGTAATCTCTACCTCATCATTTCTGTAGAAGCAAGAAACACATTACCATCCCCATGGAGGTCCTTCTCCTTGTCTTGCGGTGAACTTCTTCATACTTAGGTCTGCTGTCAGAAGACTGCAAACAGAGCTAACGAAACAGAGCTGGAAAACCATCATGTTTAGCCTCTCCTCAAAAAAAGCCACACAACCAGACTAACCACCATATTCCTTTCTTGAAAATGGTTGAAATGAACATCATGAAATGCTGAAGATTATCAACACTTATTTCAGACTTTGCCATTCTGCTTCTGCAAGGTGCTGTGAGGCTCCTGCCCAGTGCCAACACAGAGATAACATTGACACACGCAGGCCAGATCCCAGGCTGATGTAAATCCCTGTCTCCAGTGGAACTCCAGTGACCCTGATGGAGTGGGGAGTGACAGGATTGGAATCCTTGGGCTGCGCTGGAAGGGACAGTACCTTTAACATCCATCCTGTGGTTTCTTCTACCCCGCACTGGAGCTGCACGTCCACCCCCCGGTCCATAGAGCATCACTTCACCAACCAAGGGTTTCACCGGTACTTCTTAGTGCTTTCTGGCTACAGCTGGGATGAACACATCTGAGAGCTGGGGCAGGGTATCATTTCACATCCAAAATAGGCAGAAACACTTATTTTTTGATGCAGCTGCAGAAGCAGCGCAGTTGTTGGGGCTAATTCAATGCAGCTTATATTGCATCGTGGAGAGGTAACACAATTATTTGGAAGGCCTGAATGAAGGGCTGTGATAGATATGTTTATGGAATGTACATTAAAATAAATGACTTGATATAATTTTTGTTCCTCTGACATAATTTTAACCATCTATAAAAAAATGTGACTTTTTTGAATGGGGGTATTTATTTCAATTAAGTAATATAAAGCATCAGATCTAAACAGAGCTGTAGGCAAAGGATTTGGTTATTTAGAATTATTCTGCAGTAGAATTACACTGGCTCTATAGTTCTATATTGTACTCAGACATTATAAGAAATTAGGCACAACAGGGAGAAAGAATCAATCAGTCCTGGCTAAGGAATTGAGATAATAATGACTCATTTGACGGGATTGCTCTGGAAAATTAATAATGACGGTGGTAATTACTAACCTGGGATAGCTGCAGTGCTCATTATTCTCCTTTTACTCTATTGAATGTTAAGTATTATGAAGACGTTTGTTAGAAACACAGTCTTGTCTGCAGGCTTTCAATCACAGACAAGGACTCTCCAAGAGGTCTGGAATCTGTCCTCCTTTTACACTCGCTGGGAAACAAACCCCAAACAATGGTAGTATTTGATATATGGCATAGAAAGTAGCAAATAAGATATTATCTGCAAGAGTTAATGTCTTGCAAGCCTGATCCGTGGCCACTCTGCTGCCTTTGCTCACCCAAGCCGAGGACCTGGCCCACCACCTCCTTTGGGGCCAGAAGAGTTGATGCATCTCTGAGGATCCCATCATTTCATTAACTGTTTTATCACCTCTGTGTGAGCGATCAGTCTTCTTACTGACAAGAGCTAAAAGCAGCACCTTTTACAGCCCATCAACCCCACTCCCCAACCAGTGAGACACGTCAAAGTCAAAGGGAGCAGGTTTCTCCCCAGGACAGGCAGCGATGAAGAGGGCAGGAGGTCCTGGCCAGGGAATCGGGAGACACTGCGAGCTGAAGAGCTCATCTGAGGCATTTTGGGGATAGAAAATATTCTTTAATATAACCATAGAGAGAGATTAGACTCTAAAAAGCTGTGAGTGACTAACAATAAGGACGTCTAGCAGCTGTGCTCTCAAACATCTGTTCCACGCCCCACAGAGTGCATTGCACGACTTATTTATATTTTAAGTGGATCAGCAGAGGGTTTACCTTCTGTTGAGCAGCAAGCGACGAAACCGAACGCCCTGTAACAGGCAGGAGAAAAAATAAAAAGTTCTTCTGTGGTAATGTTGAAGGGAAACAAATTTCTAATTTTCTGAAAAAGGCAGAGGTTTCTCAAAGCAGCAGCTCTCCTCCTTGACTGAGGAATTTTGGACTCCTAATCAACTTTCCTAATTACTCTAATTTTTCTGCCAAATTCTTTTTCCCAGCTGATTTAGCCCCAAATCGCTTCAGTCTTATGAAATGGGCTCTTTTAAGGCACCCTAGATACACATCACTGATTTTTTTTTTTTTTTTTTTAAACTTTAAACCCTTGGTGACCAAGTTGTGTTGTATGCTATCTCCATCTTTTTCTGTCAAGACTGTCAAACAGGCAATTTTTCCAGAGGGATTCATGACTTTAAGAATTTCAGCTATAGATTTTAGAAAGTTGCAGCACCTTTTAGTACTACAAATATAAGCCATCTATTCAAAGTCCCCTGTGATAAGGTGGCTTTTCCCCCTCCGTAGCTAGCCCTGTCACTCGCCAGGGAGCAGTAATGTTATTATGGGGCCCTGGCTGCACCCCCAACCCCCCCTGGCCCAAGCAAGAGGCAGCAGCTAAAGCTGGTTTAGCATCTCTGCCTTGCCCCAGCCTCCTCTTGAAGGACTCACAGCACTCAGACAATGCGGTACCCAGACACACCAGAGGACTTTATCCCACAGGGATGTTGTTCTGCGTGATCCACCTGATCTTCTCTGCTGCCGAGATTTCTACAGGCAGGGACATCCCACTGGGACAGATCACAGCGTCATCCCTCATAATACTTATGCCCCAGTGAGCCATTACTGGGAAAAGTCAAGGCTTTTTTATTTACAATTGTAGCATCATTAATGCCACTTATCGTTATGATTTCGCCTCCTTATTGTTCTGTTAGGTTGTTTTCAAACAAGGCGAGATCAGTGATATTCACTGTGCGTGATTTTATGAAATGTCAAGAACGGGGGACATGAGCTCTGCTGGGGTAAAGGAAGATGGTGACAATTTTTAACTGCAGTCTCTGCTTTCAGGCGTTGTGTTCAGCTCCTTGACAAACCCACTGTCACCCAGGCTTGTTGCTGCACCGTGCATACATCCAATTATTCTGGAACAGCATGGCATGACAAAAACAATCCAGCCATGCAGTCCAAACAATACGCTTTTAGTTTAAAAATCCAGTTTTCTTTTAAACCTCTTTTTTCCCTGTTGCCAGGACAGATCCTGCTTCCTTAATGATACTGAAATCCACCCTCCAGAGGAAGCAGGATTTGGATCGCTGCTCTCCGGGGTTGGTGCCGCATGCATCAAATGGTTTATTTTATTAATCTGTGCAGGATTGAAGAAATACCCAAACAGGCTACATTTGCAAAGCTCCCCTGCTGTGCCAGCTCTGACCACTGCCTGCCTGAATATTTAAGAAATAGCCATAAATAGACCTCACCTTGTGCATTTCTCATAATGAGATTTCACAGTATTTTAGAGAGGAGGTCAACGAAATTAAGTGAGATGCATAAAGTCAACAAGAACCCAAGAATTACAAAGGAGATCTTGCAGCCGTTAACCCACCAGGACAACGTGACCAGAGACCTACCTACGTGTCCCCAGAGCCAGCAGTGCTCTGGCATACTGACTTCTCCATGTTCTCCCTCCAGTCCCATAGATAACCACCTGGTCACGCCTGGGTGCCAGCAGTCCTCCCAAAACCATTTACAGGAATCACTATGGCAGCAGCACCTGCATTTCCTGAAGGATTCAAGACCAAATGGAGCTTTCCCAAAGGATTCGGGACACACAGACCTGCTGGTTGTCAAGCTCTTATGAGCATCTCACTATAAGCATCAGTATGGAGCTGCCTCTTACCAAACACCTCTCACCATTAGTTTTCCCAAGAGGAAAGGGCATATTTGAGAGTCTGACTTCAGCTACGAGTGCTAAATGTTGAAAATAACTGGCCTGAGTAGGCGGGAAATCCATCAGTTTGAGACCAGGGATCCTGAAGCAAGGACGAACAGGGCTGTTCTGCAGCACAAATGCCTTTCACAGCTTATCTGAACCCCAGCAACATGTTAAATCCCAGTCTCTGCTTGCAGCTGTGCTCAGCTAAGACTGCAATAGTCATTTATATAGTCGCCTCCACCTGGGAGGAGGTCACCTGCAAGCACATTTCAAGAGCAAGCCCAGATTTAGTACCCTTATGATCCTGACTGGCTATAACACTTCAAATGATCCGTGTCTGCTCTGTGCATTTCCTCCTTCAGCGTAAACAAAGGTACCAAATTTCTGTTCAAAAGTGCATGCAAGCTCAGAGAGTTAATTATTGTAATTATCAATTGAACAGACTCAGAATTCTAATCTATTATAAAGTGGTCTGTTAATTGGTGTTAAACTGTCATTAGCCTGCCATTTCCCATGTTATCAAGCTGACCTGGAGCACAGCACAGTTGAAAAACCAATCCATTTCTCATTTCTGGCAAACACTGATTGCAGATTTGGAGAAAAAGAAGAAAAAAAATAATCTACATACCTGGAATTGAAATTACTCTAACGACAAAGGAAAACATCATTCTGCTGCTTTAAATTACAGGTTTTATGAGACATGTAGAACTGTACTTGTATGTACCTTTCTGTGTACTGCTTTTTGCCTTGTCCCTCCAGCGGTGCCCGTGTCGGTCTGCCCGCTGGCCCTGACCCTCCCAGTGCTGCTGCAGACTCTGCCAGCTCTGGTGCTCATCGCTGCCAGCGCACGGACTCTATTCCCAAGCTGCAAATCTGCAGGTGGAGCAGAAGTTTTCCTCCTGGTGCCCGAAGCCACAAGCCTGCAGCCTTCTCCATCACGGGAGTCTCCATTTCTTGACCCACCAAGCACAGCCTCCTTCGGTACCGCTGGGGGCTTAAGACCTGGTACCTGCAGGGCACCAAACATCCAAGATTAGTGATGATCAGCACCTCACCAGCCCCACGAATCACTCAAAAAGCATCCAGAGCTGTCCCTAAGAAGGTCCCAGGAAGAAGAAAGAAGAAAAAAAAAAAAAAAAAAGGGCAGGTCTCAGCCTGGTCTCTTCCACTCAAAAAGTAGCTGCCTTCAGCCAGTCCTTGGGGTTTAATTTATAGAAGTGGAGACAGAAGATTGGCTTAGTCACTTCTCAGAGGTCAGTTACAAAATCTGGGTGCCCAGGAGGGCAATGAACTTCCACTTAAATATGCTGCAAGAGTGAGAGACGGTATTTCAATTTCAGACTGTCATCGGGGAGGGCAGCACTGCTGACTGCCCTCTCTTCCCCAAAAGCCATCACCAACGTGGCATGACCTGCCAGAGCGTTTCTCAGGGTATCTCACCTGACTTTTATCTATACTAATATTTCTTTCTTTTTATTTTATTAAATAGCCAGCTTTAAGAGTTCAGGGGAACTTAAAATGACCTTTAGAAAGTCCAGAAATGATTCATTGTCTGAGACAATTTCACCATGGAGCAATCTCTGAAATACTTACTCCCCTGCACATTGCCTCCCTCTCCCTGTGAGAGCCACTGCACCCATTTCAGCATTCCTCGCCAGAGGATGCGGGGCAGAACTTTCCAATTGGAGAGATGTGCAAGAGTTTGAATAGGGGAGCAGTGAATTTTCTATATCCAACTCGGAACCTCCTGGTGTTCAGGTACCTTTAAAAATCAGGTCTAGAATATCTGATAATGGAAAAAAAGCTCAGAGATTCAGAAAGCCTGTGGAAAAAGTGACTTTCCACCATGTTTTAGCAATAACTAAGAAAACAAAGTCTTTGTCATTTAGGATTATCTCCAGTTCTTCCGACTCTGCTTTGTACTCCTTGCCAGTGCACAGCTGTTGTTCTACCTCATTTATGTCCTTTTTCACTTTCCTTCCAGAATCCTTCCATCAACTGCCGTTGCATGTTGAAACACTAACCAGATCACTGGAGAAGTACAGAAAGGAAAGAAATAAAACTTTCAGTGCCATCAATAATAAACATCGGAAGTTTCTGGAAGCGAGAATCCATCTAATTCAATGTCTTTCACTACTGATGGCTATTATTCCTCAATTCAGGCTTTTGTGAGACATCTGACTATTTATCACTTTCTTTCCTTACACTGGCAGAATACCCGAGTACACGTACATGAGGCTCATTTCTCCTCTTCCTCAAAAAATTTGCTAGTCATCTTCTATTTGATATCTTTTACTGCCACACAGATGCTCACCCACAGGAAATTCCCACTTATTTTAGTCCGTAAGACCCTGTTACATTGATAAACTGATCCATGTGGCAACCAGCCATCCCATTCCTTTTTCTTGCTAGCAGATGAGCTAAGAGGCCAACCTCACTTCTCTGCAGAAAACATAACCCCGGAATTGCCCATCCAGCTATATGGTTTCTTTGTCAGCATCTTCCACCTGAACTGGAAGTCAAACTAATTCTCACAGCCGACAGATACTTCTTCAAATAGCTCTAACACAGATCATCAGTACTGTCTGTCAACTTCTATCTCTCTGAAAAATTTTCTTGGCAGTAGCTGCTGCATAAAAGTCATACGTACCTATATGAGTTTTACACATTACACTCAACATTATGCAGCGGTACCAGTGACCACGTTTTTTTGGCAGGAGATTAGAAAACCATCAGTCCCCGTCTTTTTCTCAGCCTGCCCTATCGCAAGCAGAATTTATTGTTGCTGGGATACTGTCACCGGGACATTCGCTGGACGTTTTGCTTTGCTTATCTTCTACTCTTCAAAGTGCTACATATTCCCTGTCTTTTATCTAACTCCCTCATTATTATTCCATCCACTGCTTACACCTTTACAATTCCTCCAGTTGCCTTCATGTGATCTTGCTGCCTTATTTTCTGCCGGTGACTTCAAATTCCACTTGAGTGCACGTTCCTTTTACTGCAACAAAGGAAAATAAACCTATACAGATGGAAAGCTACCTCTTCTGCTGCTCGGGAAAATGGACACTACAAGCTTTCCACGAGAGGAATCACTTGGTTAGGCTTGGAGAAGACTGATGGGTGTGATGTCAAGGACAGCTGTCAAAATGAGAAATGCCCATTATAGCTTCCTCTACACTTCAGTCAATCACATTTGCTTTTACTTCACTTTATTGATATGCACTGACATGGTCCAAAACAAATGTAGAGATGGAGGAAAGACCAAAGGCAAGTTTTTGCTATTTCAGGAGATCAAGATCTCGTTCAGCATACTCGTTCTAGGCAGTGGCTCCTCTAAGCACCATTCTTTTAAGAGAATAAGCGAATGAGTAAAGAAAAACATCGGCACATTTATCTGTAATTTGTCCTTAATTACTTTAGGATTGAAATCAAAATGAATAGATTTCCATAATACCATTAAGAAACTGTTTTAGTACAGGGAAAATAATTAAAACCTGTCCTTAATGTCTTGGGATGCAATGGACTGATTGCTAATGACTTCACCAGTGCTAACAATGATATTTATGGAAAAAAGGAAAACTGGAGAATGCCATGAAACAGCATTTGAGCATTGTTTCTATTTGCTAAATCTACCAGTCAAAGATGTACAGCCTTTCTTTAACAGAAGGCATGCAAAAAGCACAGGGATCTCTCATTTCTTGGATGATTAGTCAAGACTTACTGTTCAGCAGATGCGCATAAGAAGTGTGTTTCTTCTGCGCTGAATAAATGTCCTTCCTTACAGACGCTTGCTTTTGATACTCAGCCCAAGTGGCCTGTTGGGAGATCAGGACAGAGAAACTCAGATGACTGCCTTGCTTCTTCTGTTTCCTTTGGCAAGAAGTTGGGTGCTAATTTAAAACAAAGCGTTGGCTTTTTTATGGGGTGTGTGGGCTGGCAGCCTTATGCTTGCAGAGGCATGCAAGGCTACAGGCAATGCTTTTCTTCTTCTTTGCCTTTTTTCTTCTAAATAAACTCAAAAGGTCCGTTCTCCTTTTTCATCAATGTAAATGCGGCACAGAAGTTTCCAATAAGTGATTGTGCCTCAGCTCCTGTCGAGGGCAATGGCGAAACTCCTAAAGCCACATTGGTTTATGACTCCAAGTACCAACATTTCCCCCCCCCCCATCAAGAAAATGCATCTAGTGGCATCATCTGTTGCGTTAGAAACTCAGGTAAAGAAGCCACATCTACTAGAACAGCCCAATCAACCAACTTTGACGCTTACCACGTATTTCTGATTGCTCCATTTGCTTTGCCATGACTTTTCTTTCACATATTGAAATGATGAAATGACGACTGAAATAATGCATTTTGTACATGTCCTAAGAATCTGTAAGAATTGCTGAATTTTAAACCGTTCCTCTCTAACTTGGCCGTCGTGATGTTGGGTTTGGTACTGCAAACCACTACCAGACTGATTGGAGTCCTTTCTTTGTGCCCAGGGCTAGCTCATTAGTGGCCTTATCAGGCTTTGTCTGCTTGGACGGAGAGCAAACTAAAGCATGAATTTGCAGAGCGCTATTTCTCAGCAGTAATTTCCCTTCATAGACGCTCCTGTGCACCGCATTGGAAGCGAGCTCGTTCCCTTTGCAAGCGGAGTAAGCGCCTTGCCCGTACCAATCCCTTACGGACACTGCACTCTCTGCAAAAAACAACAGAAAAAGGGCAATTTAGAGCCTGGGGGCNTATCCTTCTCCATTTGCTCCGTTTGCTCTCCATTTGCTCTGCACAGGAAATAGCCCTCTAATTACAGCATTTAGTTAGGATCTGCATTGCCTCCTGCTTCCTCCCACGGCGGGGCGAGGAGCGGTGACAGTGGCAGGACCTCCTGCTCTGGCTAACGCACGTGGACCTCCCAGGCTGAGACCTGCACCCGGAGATGGAGAGAAAGAGGCATCCATAAGTGGATGAGGAGCTGGTGAGGACTGGAAGGGCCCTGGCAATAGCCAGCTCTACTAATTGCCTAATTCACTCATTTTCCTACAATGCGAGTAGGTTGGGGCAGGTTATGTATAACCCTTTGCTGCGGGCAGGTTGTAAAACTACGGGCTGGCTTTTAAGAACTGTCTGGCCTCCACAATTATATTTTTTCATGTAGTAATTTCCTAATTAACAATTTCTCCCCTTTGAAGGCTTGCACTGTCAAACTGTTTTTTTTTCCCCTACTCTGTCAGTGGCAAAATTATTTATCCCATTTCCTCACATAGAGTGCACTTTATGTTCTAATGAACAATAGTACGAAGAGAACAATACAGGAAAATACACACAGTTACCCCCTGCCCAGATCAGAGAGAAATTTCTTACCTTTGACACCTGCTGGCAATTAATCCCTTGCATGCTTGAATTTACAATTAGTAGCCCTCCCATAACGGGATTCAAGCATGCGATCCCAGCTGCCGTTCAGCGCTACCCTCTGCCTCCCCGGGGCCAAATCCTCCTCTTTTGTTTTACAGCATCGGAGGAGGAACGCGCCCTCGCCCCAGTATCCGCTGGGGGGGCGCTTTGGCACACACCAGGTTGGAATCCCTGTTTTCACGCACCTTTGGTTTGACATGGATATGCCTCTTGTCTGGGGCAGGGGGGAGGAAAGATGTACGTTTTCCTACAAAGAGCATTTGGATTGGGATCTGTCAGCCCCCCNCGCACCTTTGGTTTGACATGGATATGCCTCCTGTCTGGGGCTGGGGGGAGGAAAGATGTATGTTTTCCTACAAAGAGCATTTGGATTGGGATCTGTCAGCCCCCCCCCACCTGCGGCGGGACGCAGGGAGCGCTCAGGCATGAGCCCTTCAGCCTCTTGGGCTGCGCTTGAGGGAAAAGCCTCTCCTCCTCCTCCTCCCCCCTCCGGGGTGGTGACTGCTTAAGTTATCCTCCCTTAATTGCCAATTTTTCTGCTCAACAGACAAAAAACAGCTTTACCTTATTCGCTCCCTTCTGGCCCACACTGATGAAGGCTCTTTCTCGCCTGCTTGTGACCACCCGCACCCGGTGACCTGCCGTGCTGCTCCTCCTCCAGAGGTCTGGCGTAGAAAGCGAGGAACAGCTACAATAATTACATCCCTTAGCTACACATATTTCTTTAAGTTTGTCCTGGAATCTGGAAGGCCAAGGAACCTTCCGTGACACCCAATTAACTTGCATTTAAACGTCTCGCCTAGCAGGTACCTGAGCACAGGTTTAAGTCCAGCGTTTGTTGGAATATAACAATACCCCGATTTTCCCCACCTGAAAATATTTCTGCCCTCCATACGATGAGTCAGCTGTGCACAGCGTAGAAAACGGAATGGAAACACTGTATAGAAAGATTGTGAAGAATACTGTTCTTTGAAGTACTAGTGGCATTTGAAGGCCATCTAGTGCTTTAAAGAACACTGTTTTATGAAGTATTTCAAAGGACCTTTGAACGTACTATTATTTCTTGTTTTGCTATTAAAACCTGTACGTTTGAAAATTAATCATTATAGGACCTTTGATGCAAAAGTCTATGAATAAAATAAATTCTGAAGGCTATTTTCATACTAAGTTATATTAAAACATTCCTTCATCTCCCTTATTAACTTAATGCACATCTCAGAAAATATCTTAAGTATTAGGAATAATATTCCATTAAATAATCCAAAATCCCCATGGCTTCTTGAATTTTCTTCCATTAACACACTATGATATTTCTCACTGCTTTCTAGTGACCTTTAAATAAACTTTTCGGGTTATTAATTAGCATGATAAACAATAGATTCCCACTTCATGGGCAATTTCATGGTCAAGCAACCCACTAGAGACAGGCTGCACGCTCTGCAATATTCATATCTGCAGCAAGCATCGGCGCATCCCTGTAAAAGACATTTTCTTTCGGCCGTATCTCTAGGAACACGTGTCAGTACATTTTTGGCTTAATTCCTGATAGCTGAGCCTAATTCTTTCATTAGCACGTGTAAGATCTTAGAGGAGTGGTCTCACACGGAAGGGGAAAGACATGTTTTAAGCTTCACAATAACAGCAGCAAATTGTCCTAATGCCAGCGCAGCCCGGCAGCAGGGACATTCGGCATGCCGTCGAGGAACAATATACATTGCACCACTGTCACAGTGAATTCCTTATCGGTCTGTTCTCAGGGCAAGTTTCTCTTGTCTCTTCTCAATTACACTTCATTTGTTTTTATCACAAAATTTAATTTGAAGCAGTTGCTTCACAGATGGGTTAAAGCATTTTTTTATTTTTTTTATTTTTATGTTTCAAGCAAGAGAAGACAAAATGATTATGGCTATTGTATATAAAACTAGGTGCTGTTATGGTGTAGTATGGGAGATGATCGTGGTGGGAACCTTGCAGGTACGTGGGGAGGAGCAGTTTGCATGTCTGTATGCTGCGGCTGAGCAGTATTTCTGTCCGGCAAGGGCCATGTACCTGCCTGGCTGGCTCCCAAAAAGCCTCGAGGGAGTCCAGCTGGTGTGACCCCCCTGCGGTGCACTCACTCTGCCACCGCCACCAGCCACAGCGGCTTGCCTCCCACTGCCTGGCGAGGACAGCCAGCATCAGTGGCACCAGACTGGGGAGGGGATACACCTCCTGAAATTTCAGTGTTGCTGCTGAAAGTTAAAAAACAAACAAAAAAACCCCACACACCAAGAAAAACAAACAAAAAAAGCAAAAATGAACTCACAGTTACAAAGTACAGAAGGAGATTTGAAGACAGAAGGACTTGTCCCCCCACAAGTCACCGGGACGGCTGGATGGGAGAAGCAGGGGATGAAAAGGCAAGCGGAAAGGCAAGGGCAGGGTGGTTGGGGGGGAATAAGCGTTTGCTGTCGGCTGGGGAGATTGTTTCCAGTCTCATTTTTGCCACTGACCTCAGGGGAGGGCTTAATTTAGGGGAAACAGAAACTGCTCCACTTTCGCCCCACCCTTCCTCCCCGTTCTGGGGAGATCTTCAGGACGTAGACTACCTCCTGCTGTGCACTGGAACTACCACTAGTATGGGCAGGTAGACTCTGCTCCAGAGTTGTATCACTGATTACAGAGTCACAGGAGAGCCAGGGCTGGCAGGGACCTCCGGAGACCGTCCCATCCCCTGCTACAGCAGGTTGCCCAGGGACGTCTTGCTGTCCACCCCACCAGCCACTGGTCCAGCCCATACTTCATCCCTAAAGGCAGCCTGTCACCACATGCTGGTAACTCAATTAAACCGACGGCTGCTTCTTCCTATGGATCTGATAATCCGCGTCTTTGCGCTCAGCTTCTCATCTCTGGCAGAAGCAGCATAAAGGAGGTGGACGTAAGGAAATTTAAGTTCCATGCTCTGAAGAAGCAGGGAAGGTCTGCAATGGGAAGGGAAGGGTTTGGTGTCCCATGTGGGCACCAGGGACAAACACAAACAAATCTCGAACACGCTGAAGGTGATCCATGCTGATAACACACACAGTGCTTGCTGCTGCTGCCCCTTGTGCGGTGGGAGAGTCCCATGGGTGGCCACAGGGACAGGGTCCCCGAGCACCCATGGCAAATGCACCCAGTGCCCCGTGGCCCTTCACCGAATTCGTGAGCAGCAGAGAATAGGAAGACAAACCCTGTGTCGACAACAGCGATGCAAAAAAGAGAAGAGGAAAAACATGAAAGAAAGGTCTATTTGGTAAAAACCAGGTAAAAGCTGCAGGTACAGTGGGGGGAGCGGGGCAGGTCCCCCGCATCTCCCCCATCCCTGGCTTTACCAACCGGTTGCCATAGAAACCCATTACTGTGCAGCTCTGGAGCCCCAAATGCTGCAAACCTCCACTGATGCTCAGGAAACCCATCCCTCCACGCTGTGCTCTGGGAAGGTCTGCCCTTCCCCACTCCAACACGGGTAACCGGAATGCGGATGGCTGCAGAGTGCTCATACAGCAGAGTTTCCTACATGGTGTTTGTGCTATTTATTTTAAGTGAGTTACAAGCAATGTTTCATTTTCTATCTGTATGCCTATATAGAATCATAGAACAGTTTAGGTTGGGAGGGACCTTAAAGACCAACTCCCCCTGCCCTGGGCAGGGACACCTCCCCCCAGCCCAGGTTGCTCCAAGCCCCATCCAACCTGGCCTTGAACACCTCCAGGGATGGGGCAGCCACAGCTTCTTGGGGCAACCTGCACCAGTACCTCACCACCCTCACAGTCAACAATTTCTTCCTAATATCTAATCCAAATCTCCCGTCTTCCAGTTTGAAGCCATCCCCCCTCATCCTATCACTACATGCCCTTGCAAAAAGTCCTTCCCCTGCTCTTCTGTACCCCCCCCTTTAGGGGCTGGAAGGTTGCTATAAGGTCTCCCCAGAGCCTTCTCTTCTCCAGGCTGAAGAATATATGAAAATATATATGAAAATACTTAATATGCATCATATAAATATATATGAAAATAACAGTATGTGCATCATTTTCTGGGAATATACTTACACTGCAGCATACTAGATAAAGTAAATATTGTATTGATGGAAAAGAAATAACAAAATATTAAAGGAAAAAAAATCAATAAATGCTTTAAAATCCCATCCTTCAGCCTTACTTAACTTTGTTTAGGCAGGCAATAAAGTTCCCATGAGCTCTGAACGCAGGCACGCTGTGCTGCTGAGCTGACCATGCTGCTGGAAGGAGCACTAGCTGGAGAGAGGCACAGGTAACCTCCCCGTAGAGATCAGTGCTTTCCCAGTACCTGGCATAAAGCACTAAAGAGAGAAGCTGCTTTTTTATAACCCAGGCCTGTATTAATCAACAATTAGCATTCATCTGGGCACCTCCGAAGAGGCCCATTACACTGACTACTACCAGCTGTAGTGATGCTCAGGCTATAGGAGAGGCAAAGGAACCCACCAACACTTTCCTAATTGTTCAAACAAATAAACCTCAGCTTTTTTTACCTTTTTCAGCTGGAGATATTCAGTGTTGCCTCCATTTTCCAGGTGAGGAAAATGGCGGGGGAGGGGGTGAGCTGGGGTTACGCTGGGTTTCTGCCGCACTCATTCAAAACGCAGGAGAAGCTGCTGCTGTTAAATGCTTTTATAGAGACCAGTTCTCTTTCAAAAGTGGGTCCAGAATTAGGTTAGTAAGTCGATATTTACACACAAGATGATGTGCCCTGGTTTTCCGGAGTGCTGAATACCCAGAAGTTCCCTTGTGGGGCTTGAAACTTTATTTTCGGCACCTCGTTTTATAAAAAGCCCATCTGTAACAGCTAGCTCTAGCTGCCGTGTAATTAATTCCAAGTTACATAAGCCATTCATGAATAAGCATTATTTTCCATATATTAAACTTGCAGAGACAGGTTTCAAAATCAAATTGGTATTTAACGAGGTAGGCCTCAGAAATTACCAATTAATGCTCCTTGACATTTTATAAGTATGTTAATTTATATTAGACCTACTGCAGCTAACTTTGCATAGGACAACTCCGAGCCCCAGTGATAAACTAAAAAGACTTATGCAGTTCAGGAGCATTATGGCCGCTCTTTATCATCTTTTTGACATAATGCACATTGCGTATGCAATGCAGTGAAGATAAACACATATATAAAGCAGGCAACTATCTCGGTTCTCACAGACTATTGTATTTACGACCATTCGCAGAGGCTTAATATAATTCATTTACTCGAGGTGCTAGAGTAAATACATCATTACAAGCGCACGAGCCAGGCTATGAGCGGCAGGTATCAAGGTTTGCTGCCATCCGGCCAAGTCAGCAAAACCTCCTGACTCCTTTGAGAGGCGGTTAGTGGTGGCCAGGGGGAGATGGATGGGAAAAGCTGGGTTCGGCGCCGCTCGTCACCCAGCAAAGCGGCCGGGACACAGCAAGGAGAGGGTTCGACTTGGCTCCAGAGGTTACAACTTCTGCTCATTTGAAAGGCAGGTGTTCCCCACCTCGAGTGGACCACGGCAGGATATGTTTTTGCAAGGAGCTGGTGTACTCTCGGCAGGGGAGGGACGGTGCTGGCACTGAGCACGGCCATAGCTCGTCCTGGTCCAAACGCTTCCCTCAGGTGCAGGTAGCCACCATGGGCTCAAGGGGATGGAGAGTCAGATTCGACAGGAATTTGAACCCAGGTATTCGAGCAGAACACACCAAAAAGGCGGGGGAAATGCAGGAAGCGTGTTCCCAATGCTGCCCATGGAATGCCGCGCGATTGCCACTCGGGATGGCTCCAAGCAGCAGCACCTGAGCTGGACTTGCTCCTGTGCTGGAAGAGAATCGGCAGTTCGGTGACCTCTTCCAGCCCCACAAACACCTTTGATTAACGATGGGGGACGGCTTACCCAGACACTTTGCCCATTGAAATTGCCACTAATATTGGTACATTACATATCACTGATCAGGGGCAATTAAGGCATAATTACTCTTTCTCTGTTGTGCTCACTGCAATCACTCACACCGCTACTAACGAGCGGAGGGTGGGCAGGCAAACCTGCCATTTGGATTTCTTATCATTTCACACCTGATTTGATCAGATGCAAAACGAGGAAGGCAGAAAAGAATCAAATCAGAAAAACCATTTAACCTCACGGGTTATGAGAGGATGTATCGCTCAAAATGCAGCATTTCCCAGATTCTCAGTTGAACTGGTATCACTCTGTCTTACTTGAATCCCAAAGACAGGCACGCGTCTCTGACTTGACAGCAAAGGGAGTTTTAGATGAATGTTTAGTAAATGTAGTTTTCAATAGGTTATATCTTCAACAATCATTGTCTATTCTGTTCCATAATGAATATGAGTGATTACTTTAGGAGATAAAACATAAGCAAATTTTTTTTAAAAAAAGATCATAGGGAGTGATAAGAAATGAATTACACAAACACAGTGAGAAAATCAAAAGGAAAAGGGCTGTTCTACAAGAAACACAGCTGATACCTTGATATCATATCACTTTGGGAATGGAAAAAGGGGGGATAAATTAAGCAGTTCCTTCTGTAAGTAAGTTTTAAAGTAATCTGATTACAACAGCTCCCACTAGCACCATTCCATGGCAGCAAAGAATAAAAATCAATAATGAACATCAACATTTCCATTTTGTTTAGTGGTTTTGTAGCTCAGCCACGAGAATCTGCTTTTCACGTATGGCTTGGCCAAGGGAGGGCCACGACTAACCCAGCCAGAACTCCTCCAGTTGACGTCTCCAGGAATTGCTCATTTATTGATTAACAAAGAACAACATGGCTTCAAAGGTGATACTGTGGTGCAATTGTTTTGGAGAAAGTATAAAGCTTTTAGGACTCAGGGCTTAATTTGACCAATGCTGCCTGAGGATTTGATAGAATTTAGTATTTAATGGTCATCTAACATCAGGATGCTGTGGTCTTAATCTATCCTTGAATATTAAAATCTCAAAGTAAAGACTAATCCTTGTTCCCAGTGGTTTAAACAGGTAAAACAGAGAGGAAGTGGAACTCAAACCCATGGTCCTACACATCAATGGCACAGTGAATGGACACCAGGCTCTAGGGGCATCGTCTACAGCTTTTCCCACCAGAGTTTTCAGTCTCCGCTATAAAATAGTTTCCTTCCACTGAAGTCAGAGTGGTGCAAAACTTGTCTTAGGTTTATACCCAGCATCGCACCTGTCTATGCACAAATACGCAGCCCCTGCCGTAACCCACGCCTCGAATATCCATCGATTTCCATGTCCACACAACTGCCCACATCTGGGCAACAGTTTCCTGCATTCGTCGCTCAGCANCGCACAAATACGCAGCCCCTGCAGTAACCCACGCCTCGAATATCCATCGATTTCCATGTCAACACAGCTGCCCACATCTGGGCAACAGTTTCCTGCATTCGTCGCTCAGCAGATGGGGCTGGCACTAGAGGATTGCCGGAGCTCATCATAACAGTACTGTTTTCATATTTCTAAATATTCCATCCTTGTATGACAGAACGCATACCAGAACAAACTAACTGAAAATCAGAAATTTGCCCATGTCGAGGCAGAGCAGCCTGGCCGTGTTTCTCTAGGAACACATGGAGGTTGGCAGCGACAAGAAATGACTCTCTAGGAAAAAGGCGAGCAGCAAGTGCTCCAGCCAGGGAAAGCAAAATACGCTAAGCCTACTGTACAGCACCGGCTGCTGTGATATTCCTCTGCAAAGCCTAATAAGTATTTTCTATCAGAAAAAAAAAGCAGGACAAAAGACTATAATCTTGCAGTGCTGCGGTTTCATGAAACAAATAAATATGGGTCAGCGGAAAATTCGCGCCCTTTTCCAAAAGCTTGCCTAAGCTCCTGCTAAACACTCAGAAAATCAGCTTTGCAATTCGGCAGAGCTTGCGCAGTGTCCTAGGGGACCAGCGGAAAAGGCAAGGTGCAGTTTTCAGCTGACGGCCCCCCCTCAAGCTCACCGGCTCTTGGCCTGGCTGGGGGGTTGTCTGTGCCCCCGGCGGTGCTGCGAACGCCACTCCTGGGAGCAGCCCCTTACGCTGCGGCCGAGGGACGCGAGCGGCTGGGTGGGCCACGGTGCGCTGCGCTGCCCCAATCAAACCCAAGGAATTTTAATCGACTGGGGTTCAAAAACCTGGGGCCGACTCAGGGAAGTATTAAGCATATTCCTATTTCCCTTTGAAATAGCACTGTTGTCTTTTTATACATATATATAATGAAAACTTATGCGCTTGCTTGAGTCTGGCACTGAAGAGCTGTTTTCTTCTCACAAGCTGCCATCTGCCATATTTTCTGATTCAGAGAACGCTTTCTAAGAGATGCAAAGCGAGTATAAAATCCGAGACCACGGCAGGCTACTGAAGCTGCGCTGAGCTCACCAGAACCGAGACCAAGTGAGAGGAGAGGCTGCGGGCGGCCGGAGCATCGCTGTCCTCTGCCTCCACCTCCCTCCTCCGGCACGCACAGACCTCAGGGTGGGATGGCGGTGCTGCAAGCAAGAGCAACAAAAAAGAAAGAGAAATGAATATTTTCCTGACAGATTTTCCTAATCCCACGTCCTCTGGACCACCTTGAAGATGCCCTGAGCCCCTGTTGAGCACTGGCTAAAGCAAGCACGTTTCGTCACACAGAGAAGCCCAAGCTGTCTCACATTGTGGGAGCAGGCAGACCTTTCTGAACCACTAATGAGCAAATAATTCACTTTCAACTACAAACAGACAGTCTTGTGTAAACTCACGGAATAATCCTACACTGTACCTGAGCCAAAAGCAATAAATGCTCTGCGCCATGTCTTGACAATAAAGCTAATGTACATGGCTTGCTTCATCAGGGAGCGCAGGGCCTTGTTAGCTCAAGCATCCTTCAGCAGAATTTTGAAGGAGTTGGATTACACTCTGTAAAAGCCCTGGCACCACGTCTGTTAAATGACATGGCAGTTTTTACACTTACTGCGACCGCTGGAGTAATTTCCTTCTTTGCAAGGCCACACTCTGTAACACAATGCAGCTGGAGAAATCAATATTATCAGCGCTCCGCGTTAGCCCGCGTGCTGCTTGGGCTCTTTTGAGAGGTTCAACAGCGGCGCGACCCTCTCCAGCCCATGCAGAACATATTTCAAACACGACGTACTGCCTACCTGGTGAAGCCCTGAATTTGTGACAAGAAGACATCAGGGCAGTTCACACTGGGCAGCTGAATTCCCTAAGTGGGGGATAACAAACAGAGCAATAATGTCAGGAGGAGCCGAGGAGAGTTGAGCCTAATAAAATCTTCGGCCCTGGGGCAGAATACGGCTGAGACTAATGCCTCAATAAGACTGGCATTTGTTTCTCAAACATGGACACTTTTCAACACACGGTGTAGGATGGATTATACAGATCATCTCAAGGGTAACGTGGGCATTTGTGAGGAAAGAACCCTCCTCCGTTTGTAATCCCAGGAAGGAAGAGATACAGTCCCCGTGTGCCACAACACAAATCACCTCCCAGTGTCCTTGGGTTTTGCCACATCTCTATTTTTCTGGGAGAGGAACAGAAGGTTTATCAAAACACTTCTGGGTTTTGTTTTTTTTTTTCCCAATGAGAAAATAAGAACAGGTATATTCACAATAAATGGATATTTCCATAGAAGGCCACTTATTTGGAGATGACATCTTCCCAGTTTTTAGCAAAAGCCCTTTTATCCAGATTCCATCTGCATTTCGCGGTTCCCACTCTCTCACCCTTTTTACAGACGTTTTCCCCACTGAGAAAAACTGAGGGAGAAAAACAGCATGAAGAAGAGGTTCTGCCCAGATTTAAAATAACAGTGCACTCAGAAAAGCACTCATTTTTGAAGGGCAAGACTTTTCAGACAATTTTCCAACAGCAAAGGCAGGGATATTTGCAGCAGGTCAAATACTGCTGGTGTCACCAGAGCGTGCGTCTGCACCAGTTTCATTGCTGGCGTTGTGATTGCTTCACCTTAGCCAGCTTGGGTTCAAACCCAGACAACTTCAAAATCTGGAAATGTACCACCCGAGGGCCGTTTGGCCCCTTTCAGAGCAAGGACAGCTTTGAGAGCTGGAGGTCTGAGATCTGCTGAGCTTTCTGAGCCCCAGGAGATCCCACAGAGCTGGAAGCCCAGGCGGTGGGTGGGAGAGGAACGAGCTATGGGTTACAGACCTTGGGGCACCAACACGCCGTTGATACGCAGACCCACTTTCTGCATAGACATGGACCTTGTGGTACCAACGCTTCGGCTGCCTTCCATGTCTAAACCATACAAACCTCCAGAAATGGGGATCTCCATCTTATCCCACCCCACGGCGCTGTGGCTCATCGTCGCCCTGCCCGCCGTGGGTGCCCGTGGGAGGAGAGGTGATTCGCAGCGCGACGGGGGAGCAATCAGGAGGAACAGATCACAACAGACAGCAATCTGGAGACTGTAAAAATGAATAGTTTGTGTTTCACTGATTTTGATGTGGTCGTATCATCTGTAAATTATATACCTAGCTATTTTTCCAGTCAGCCATTATTCTGCCAGGCGAGCGGCTGCCAATTCCAGCCCTCCTAACCATATGCACGGCTGTAAACCTTGAAAGCAGCTGTCTCCAAAGCAAGCCGGTTCGGGAAGAATAGGGAAACAAATTACATAAAAGCAGATTAACTTCTCTTTAACTTCCTTCAAAATATTTCTTCCCCACAGCCTCTGTAATCCCATTTTTTAAGGGAATTTGGTCTTTTTATTTGTTATACTTATCAGTGCGACTTGAATTTAAAGCTTTATACTTCATGTTTCTGCCCGTGGACCTGTTGCAATTATAATCCTCCGTCTTTTCAATGGTGGGAACGGCTCTTTGAGCAGTTTTCAGCCTGCTGCACGGATACTTCCCACAGGACAAAGACGGCCAGTGCGCGCTTGGCGCGTTTAGTTGAGCAGCTCCTTGGTGGGTAGTGGCAATATTCTGGCAGTCTTGGGGTTTTTATTGTTTTCTCTTTTAACCTTGGTCTATGTAGATACATAACTGACCATCTCGCAGACAGGCAGCACTGAACCTGCCAGCCACAGGCTGGGTTTAACCAGGACTGAGAAGATGGAAAGATATCGCGTAAAGACATTTCCAACAAATACGGTAGTTCACAAGGTTCCAAAAAGGGTCATAATTTCTTCCTAAGGAAGCCAACAATTTAGAAGAGACTCCTAAAATAATGCCAAAAAGCATC
Organism: Himantopus leucocephalus; assembly: GCA_003993805.1. NCBI lineage: Eukaryota > Metazoa > Chordata > Aves > Charadriiformes > Recurvirostridae > Himantopus > Himantopus leucocephalus. Next base: position 22,148,329 of record RSEF01000012.1, on the reverse strand, counting down.
TGTGAGCACACTAGTCTTTGTTATCTGGCTTAAATACAATAAACCTAAACGCAACGTACCCTCCTACATCCTCTCCATTCTGCTCTAAAACCCTTATCTTTTTGTCTGAAAGAATAAAAATAGGGAGAACAGCTTACCAGGTGCCTAAATGAGTAAGAAGCATCCCTGCGTGGTGAGTGCTGCACACCCGCTGCAGAACGACTGCCAACGTGAGGCCGGGGCACCCCAGCAGCAGGGTCTGGTCAGTGCTCAGGCACCCCAGGGATGCATGAAAGGTCCCACCACTTCAAATCAGGTGATAAGACCTTTGTTTAGAGGATGTCAGACTTTATTCCTGTGTTAATGTGAAGAAGATGTCAAAGGCGAAGCTCAGGTGATGAATCATAGAATCATTTAGGCTGGAAAAGACCTTTAAGATCACCGAGTCCAACCATTAACCTAACATTGCCAAGTTACCACTAGACCATGACCCTCAGCATCACGTCTATGCCTCTTTTAAATACCTCCAGGGATGGTGCCCTTCCCTGGGCAGCCTGTTCCAATGCTTCACAACCCTTGCGGTGAAGAAATTTTTCCTAATATCCAATCTAAACTTCCCTTGGCACAACCTGAGGTAATTTTCTCTCATCCTATCACCTGTTACCTGGGAGAAGAGATCGACTATCCCCTCGCTACCCCCTCCCTTCAGGGCGCTGTAGAGAGCGAGAAGGTCTCCCCTCAGCCTCCTCTTCTCCAGGCTGAACACCCCCAGTTCCCTCTGGTGCTTCTCATAAGACGTGTGCTCCAGACCCCTCACAGCTCCGCTGCCCTTCTCTGGACATGTTCCAGCACCTCAATGTCTCAATGTCACCTTTAGTGAGGGTCCCAAAACTGAAGACAGTGGCCTCACCAGTGCTGAGTACAGGGGGACAATCACTTCTCTGGTCCTGCCGGCCACACCATTCCTGATACAGGTCAGGATGCCATTGGCCTTCTTGGCCACCTGGGCACACCACTGGCTCATGTTCAGCCAGCTGTGGACCAACACGTCCATGTCCTTTTCTGCCAGGCAGCTTTCCAGCCACTCTGCCCCAAGCCTGTAGCACTGCATGGGGTTGGTGTGACCCAAGTGCAGGACCTGGTGCTTGGCATTGTTGAACCTCACACCATTGGCCTTGGCCCATCGATCCAGCCTGTCCAGATCCCTCTGTAGAGCCATCCTACCCTCAAGCAGATCAACACTCGCGCCCAACTTGGTGTTGTCTGCAAACTTACTGACAGTGGACCTTATCCCCTTGTCCAGGTCGTTGATAAAAAGATTAAACAGAACTGGCCACAACAGAGAAGGTGGACCAGCACCAGTGTGGGACCACAGGAGGGTGAAGAGCGCACAGAGCCCTACCTAAAATTAGGCTGCAGCATGGGAAGGTGGGGACGCATTGCTGAGGCCTCAGTTATGAGCTGGAGTGAAGCTGGAGAGTGAGGAGAAAAGTGGAGGAGATAGTGTTAGGGCCATGGTTTAGAGAGGTGGAAGGTACTCAAAGGTGGGTGCAAGGGCTGCTTGTAGTTTGTGGCCAAGCTTTACTTATTCTGCCCTCTGTAAAGAACCTCTCTCCTTTCCTTACCCAGAGACAGACCTCAGGGCTTGCAGGAGGGCTGCTCTACTGACCTGGGCCTGCCCTTCCTTGAACCACGGGCAGCCCGGGCTGCTGCTCCACTGCCGAAATCCCATCGGGAAAGGCCCTGTGCAGCAGAGGAGCCCTGAGGGAGGAGCTGGGCGTCCACCCCATTTCGCTCTGCTGGGCTCAACGCTCCAGGAAAATCGCGTGCAACGTGGGAGGAGAGGATGACTGGTCCCTTTGGGGAGAGCAAGAGATCAGAGAATTAAAAACTGAATGAGCTCCCTGTGCCCTCTGCAATTAAAGGCAACTTGAAAGAGTTTCAATTTGGTGATATCATTAATTTCCCCTCTTCCTCCTCCCTCTTGCTGCAGTTCAGAAGAGTCCTTTTCAACTGTTTATTGACTGTGTGATGAAAGACTGAGCTGAAGAGACCCTACGAAAAGGAAAGTTTGAAAAGTTTTCAGCCCTTTCATCAGTTCTTTAAACAATGTTCAGAAAAACATGAGAGAAAGACTGTGTTTGAGAGAAATATTGTAATTAAAGCTGCGTGCAGTGGGCTTTGCTGTCCGAATGTGACTCGAATACTTGCAGCCCTATGTCATGTGAAGATTTAGTTTGCAATTTTGTCAAAAACAAGGCTCTTAAGAAACACATTTCTACTTACCCAGCTAGTTCCTTCATTTGCGAAGGAACAAAATTGCTTTGGTACACTAGCCGGGCAGGAAGCGCAGCGTATTTTAGTTTCAAAACAAATGTATGTGCACAGAACGCGCATATGGCATGAACCCAGGGATTTCGGGGAGCACGGGATCATACAGTGTGCCGAGCACCTCTGAAATAAAACCTGAGCGCAGGGCACCCCACACCCGCATGGGCAGGCCCCACGGGTCCTCATCTCATCCAAGGAGTCTGTGCCTGTCAAAGAACCCGCAGGAATATTTTTTAACACATCCATCTTTTTCTGCCAAAATTTCCATCTTTCTCAAGACCACACCTGGAAATTTCTGCCCCGTGTTTCTTTTCCTGTAATTCCTTACACAGTCTTGTTCTGTAGCTGGAGGGCAACTGAGTCTTGATAACTCATGGGATGGTCCTGTAGATGATGGGAGCAACAAAGGGATGGGTTTCTACACCAGCATAACTGGTGTAAAAAGGCCTTGCCTGGGTCTACTCAGACAACACAAACAAGACAACGGGAAAAGCTGCCAAATCTCACTATTCATGGCTCTTAAAATGGAAGAAATCCTCAGAAATATCCCAAGCCCATCAAGTTTCCTGGGCACAGTTTGCCCACAGAAAGGATCAAAGATTTCAAACAACTCAATTTCATTGGCACAGATGGATCAAAGCAGCTTTCAAAGTCCAGCCAGCCCCAAGGCAGTGACAGCGACCAGTCCCTGATCAAAAGCGTGTGGGCAAATGCATGCAGCTTGCCGGTAGCCTCTTATCAGAGCTTCATCATGCGACAGCTTTGTTGTCATGGCTAGAGATGAAAGCTTGACACAGGACTACTCCCTCCTGGCCATGATGGAGGAGGAGAAGGCACAGCCACATGCTCCCCAGCTACTCATGGGGGTCAGCGCTTGCAAACAGCTCCCGGCTTCTCACAATTACAATTAAAAAGGGAAACCTCCAGAATCACGGACTGTTGCACCTCACTGGTGTGAAGACACCAAGTGCGAGTCCCCAGGGTGAGGCCGAGAGCTGGCAGCCCGTGCCAACGGTGACCATCTGGCCCGCCTTTGGGACCTGCTGGAGATGGCTCCTCTAAATATGAATTTTTGTTGAATAAAGCTTTTCTGACACACTGTTTACATCTGCTGGAGTCTGTTAGTCCATTGATACAGCATGGTGCTGAAGGCACATGACATTTGGCTGCTGTCCCCAAACTCGGTAGCAGTCACAAACAGGGAGCACGAGGGAGGAGCAGGAACTAAAAGGATGATTGAGATCTGTGGGGCAGGGCTGAACGGAGCAGGAAGGGTTAACATGGTCATCAAATTAGAAAGCAGTCCTAATTATTTCAGCAATCAAAAGGAATGATTCACCTTATCAGGCAGCCAGCTAGTACCATCACAGACAATTTCCTTGCTTATTTTCTTGTCTTCTCAGACAAGAAGGAGAACGTGGGGGATCCCAGTCCTGGCCATCTGGCATTAGTGTGAAAAACACCGTACGGGATATACAGTTGTCTCAGTAACCCCCTTCTAGACGATAAATTCACACGTTCTCCTGATCTTACATTTGTTTTTTTCCTAGTCCTACTCACTCATGACTACAACCATAGGAGATTTGTCCATTTACAATCCCAACCACAACCAGCTTATTTCAGGTATCTTTATTAAAACTGCGGTTTCCAGAGAGTAATTTTTACTCCAGATTGAGAATTTTATCAATTGGAGCCACAGGCGGTGGGTCTGGCCTCTGTTCACGCTTTCTCCTGAAGGCCACCCTGAGCATCTGCCCTAGGTGGGACTCAAAGCACTGGTGGCTGACGGTGTAAGTTCCCCACACAGCCCACGGACCGACCATCAGGGACAAGCCAGAACTTGCCTCTGTGATTGGTAACACTACATTTTTGCACTAGTGCCTTCCCTAGCACTACAAATTTAACCCCAAAGTGGTGTAATTACACCATTGGCCCACTCCTTGCAGANCGGCCCACTCTTTGCAGAGAGCGAGCCACGACTGTCCTGAAACCTGAGTGACGTGCTGAGGTCAGCGCGAGATCCCTGACATTTAGGGCACGATGCTCTCCTTGGCACCTGCAGTTGTCTGCTGTATACTCTTGCATTTGTCTCAGAAAGACTGAAAAATGAAAATAAGCTCCCATCCAAGTTTGCTTTTCCTTCCCTTGTCCAAAGCTGCTCTGTAAATTGCCCTCAATGCTGCTGTACAAATGAGGCAGCTGCTGAGAGCCTGAAGAGCACCGCACGCCCGGGAAGCAGTCTCCTAGCAATAAGGAAGATATAAAAGCCCTGAAAATAGCTCCTCCTTCCATTTCTTTTCAATGACTCATACTGTACAATATGGTTGGGGGGGGTTGGGTTTTTTTTTTCCACTTTCTTACAGCAAAACCACTCATACTGTGTGTGTCAGGTGAAATGAGGCGAGGAAAAGGGCGCACGTACTGCCTTCGTCGAAGAACACATGAGCATCCCCGGTGTCCCACCCAAGCTGAAGGCATTTCACATTCTCTTGCTGACACAAGGGAACAAGCCGTAAGCGCTGCGATGATTTGCAGTTAGGAGGCATTTTGCACATCCTGGGCAGGCAACCATCTACTCTGCCTGCCACGTACCAACGCTTAGTGGATACGTTGCAAAACAGAAGGTAAACAGTTGTGAATGTGTCTCGTGTGTGGAAATCGGGAACAACCGCACTCGAGGCAGTGGAGTGATACAGCTCTGAGATCAGTGTGAGGGAAGAATTGCCTTGTCTGACCTGACAGGGGTTTTAGCGGCGGTGGTAAGTAAAAAAGGAGCGGGCGTCCCATGCTGCTATCGGATTTACACCATCTCACAGCCGAGCTGTGGCACTGTCCAAGAAGGAAATAATTATTTAAAAAACAAACAGACATTGCTGAATGGCCAAATTTGCCTTCAGTCCCAGACGTACCCTGACATGTTTCTGAAAACCCCCATAATTTTCTTATCTTTTTTTCCTGAATAATCCCCACCCTCTAATTCTGATTGAAAAAATATCTAAAAATAGTTCCAGAGAAGAACTCTAATGAATTATGCAGTGGACATATGCTCTCGCATCAAATCTTGATGTTTACTTTATCTGATGTCATGCAGAAGATTGAAGCTTGGGACTGTGCTGGGAACGATCCCAGATATGCAGTAGGATTCGAGGTCACATCACTTCATCTCTGATCAGGCGTGGGAGCACCTGGGAGAGCAGATGGCCAGACAATGTAGCTATCACTGGTGGTTTTAATTTTCCTGGATTAAGAAGAAAGTACTGTGCAAGTAGTTGGATTTGCTAAAGACACAGCAGCAACCCCGGCGGAGGAAATCCTTCCACCGCCTTCTCACCGCGGTAGGACCGCGCATCTACAGGCAACTCATTCACCAGTCGCTTTCCAGTTATTGCCATTTTAATTGTATATCTCTAAGAAATATCCTGCCAAAAAAAAAAAAAATAGATAATTTAAAAATCTAGCTTCCAACCATAGGAAGCGCAGTGCACTTTCTCCCAGTGTGACTGTAAGCAAGGGGAGAACAGAACTCTTTAGTTTGTTCTGTAATTCTTTGCGACTGAAGCTCCTTGCCATCGTGAATCTGCAGCCTTCAGATCTGCTAGCGGCAAACCTCGGTTGTTTCCAGAGCACCCTCCTCCAGCATCGCCTTCGTCAGAGCACGCACCGCGTGCCGCAAACCGGCAGCCCCACTCCCTTAGTGCTCACCCAGGTGAGCCGGCTGCCAGCCGTCACATTAGCTGCTTTCTCCGGCGCTACGGTCAAAGATGGAGCAGGTGTGAGCCGGGGCTGCTCACGAAAGACACCGCTGGCAGCACCAAGCCCTACGAACTGTTAATCTCAACCACCGTCTCTCAACTAGGAGCTTTTGGGGCTGAAATCTTGTCCTGAACAGTAAATTAAAAAAAAAAAAGTATTGTCTTGGAAAAACAATTGCTAATCTTAACACACTACAATTTCGTTCTGCAAGTAATTAATTTTAATTAGCCAGTAGTGAAAAAGAGCACTGTTTCAGAGATGGATACAAGTCGGTAAATTTATTCCTAGTATAACTCTACTGCCTTCCCTGGAAATACATTAGGAGAGGATTTGGTCCAGCGTGGGTGCACAATGTATCGCTACAACTTCATCCCTACACCACACAGACAGATGTGAAGATTACCACGAGGGTTCCCAGATTTAGAATTCATAAATGAATTTCTTGTTTTTCTATAAAAAGGGCATAGCAGGATTATGTAGAGAAAATTACACATTCTTATACTAAATTTTAGTTAGGAGCAGCTTCAAGATAAAATTAACCAGTTGCAGCAAATGTATTATAATAAACCAACACTGATACTAAAAAAGGGAATTACTCTCTTACTACTTTCACACCTATCAAATTTAGAGGAAGAAAAAACCTACAGTACCACTGTGTGTATTATCAGGACAGTCAATGAGACATGAAACAAGGACGAACTCCATTTGCCTGGGCAAAAAGCCCAGTTTGGAAGTAATTGCTGTAGTGGTGTAGCAGCTGCAGATATAGCCAGATCAAATCCAAAGATCAAATGCTTATTTCATTTTGATAAAAGTCATTAAACCACAAATCAACTTACTTTGGAGTACAGTCAGGAAATAACTCTGTACATACCATCTGCACATAACTCTCCCCTAATAAATTAAAGCAGTGACAGCAGCATTCTTATTTGAAATCCCCAAACTTATATTTCATTAAGTATCAACATTCCTCATTTAGATTTTATTTCGCAGATAAGCCACTGCACCATGCTTAAAACCAGACCAGAGGATTTCTGAGCCGAGGGGGTGTGTTGGGACCGTCTGCCTCACTCTGAAAATGGGAACTTCTTCAAAGACAGTCAAAATATAAGCAGGAGNTGAGAGCTCGGGACCGGGCTTCCGAACGCACGCGAGACACCCCTCTCCCTTCGAGTCCCGTGATGACAGGCAGAGAAAGGAACTGAGGCGAAGGCTCACGTATAAAATTCAGGGAGCACCAAGGAAGCTCTGAAAATGGGAACTTCTTCAAAGACAGTCAAAATATAAGCAGGAGTGCAAGAAAAAGTATTGTAGAAGGTAGCAGTTGCATCGGAGCAANAGGAGCACAAGAAAAAGTATTGTAGAAGGTAGCAGTTGCATCGGAGCAATTTAATTACTGAAGTGCACTTTCTTCAATACATTAGCTTGGCAATTTAATCAGTTTTTGGAGAGCTTCTGGCCATCCGTTACAGGGCTGCTTCGGCAGGCACGGCCCCTGCCCGCAGGGTTGGTGCAACACCGGCCGAACCCCCCAGAGCATCCCTCGCGTCGGGAGATACACGGGGCGGGAAGGAGGATTTCGCAGCGGCAGCAAGCTTTCTACTTCCCTCCGCTTCGATTTGAAGATGACAGAAAACTNTGAACCCCCCAGAGCATCCCTCGGGTCGGGAGATACACGGGGCGGGAAGGAGGATTTCGCAGTGGCAGCAAGCTTTCTACTTCCCTCCGCTTCGATTTGAAGATGACAGAAAACTTCATTAATTGCATCATCTCAATACAGACCACGATGCCACTGTGCTCGTGGCTTCTCAAGGGGCTGGTGTAGGTTGTGCTGTAGAGCCAATACAAAGTTAACAGCCTTCCTATACGTATTTAGGCTTGCCTAAACTCGGATGGGCTTGTGAAGAAGAATTTAGGACTATTTCATTGAAGTCAAATTATAAGAGTCTCACCCTTTTCGAATAGCATTTTATTCTCCTTTTTAGTTCATCTGAATTTTAGCCGACAATTTTTGTGGCAACAGACAGCTCTGCAGTTGTGCCGGAATCTGGCCCAGTTATCTACATCTACAAAACAAATTTCAGCTTTCACGCTGTGATTATAGCAATCAATCTCAAACTCTCACTGCCTATTAACGTAATAGATTGTTCTGGATGCCTGGACCTGCAACTCTAATACCACTAATGCTCATCAAAAATCTGAGAGACGAAAGATCAAAACTTCACCTTAACAAATTAATCAGTTTTTTAGACTAGGAATCAATTTGTTGATTTACTCCTAATACACCTCCCACAAAAGGTAATTCAGTTACCTCTGCCCTTCAGAAAATCTCTGTATAACTGATTACTTAGAGCTAAAAAGATCATAATTAAATTCACGATTAACAAAAAGTTATCAAGATAATGTTAGGCAAACTAGTGGACAGATCATGAAATTTTCATCTCAATTCTTCTTTTCGTGGTGGTTCTTTTTTATATTTACCTGCTAAGGAAAAAAGTACTCACCTACTAGTGCTATGCTGAGCTCCCAGCGCTCCTGGAATGCTGTCCTGTCCTCTGCAGAGAGCCCACAGTAGACCTTCTTTTGGGTCGAGGAAACGAATACTCATTTTTGGCAGTCCTCTGCTGTCCCACATATATTCTCTTAGTGAGTCTCCCTTCTACCTGCGGTAATTATTTGATTGGAAATTTTTGCCACATGAAGTGGGAATTACTTTTAATCCTCAAATTATTAGAATTCTTAGCATCCAGGAATTATTTTTGAAGATAAAAAGAAAAGTTTTAAATGAGTTTTGAAATACTCTTCTGAAACCCAATATAACAGCATAACTATTGGATTTTTTAATAAACCTCCATCAATTTGAATTAATATATTTATATTAATAGACTCTCTGTCTATGCTAAGCCTTGAGATGTTCTTACTTCAAGCCAAACTTTTCAAATATTAACCAGGAAGAAAGGGAGTTAGTCTACAATGCACAGTTATCAGGAGACCAAGGCAAAGTTAGTCTACCAAAGGTGATGATATTAATAATGACATTTATGCTGCAGGAATTTAATTAGACTGAAAAAGAATTTGTAGTAAAGATGTCACAATAACTCAAGACAAAATGAAAATCAGTCCAAAGGCATTCAGTCCTTAATTAGTTTGGGAGTAGTAGATTAAAGATAAACTTAGAAAAATTGGTGGAGTGACTGGCTATTAGGGGCCACTAGAATGTATAATGTCACGTTAGATTTTTCACTTTTTGATGCTTTCAGATAAGACCAAGTGCAAAGTATTTTAAAAAATACAGGAGCTGATTTTTTTTTCATTCTTCAAAAGATCAAACGGTTTTGCTTTTAATAAAGCCAATGACAGTCAAAAACCATGGTTGTTGACACTGATCTTTTTCCTAAACATGATGAAATAATAAGCTGCATGACACCTTGGTTATAGATGGAAAAAGGCAACTATGTACAGACAACATTCAATTTATGTGTACCACTTTTTGAAGGATGAGGGGAAAAAAAAGGTGTTTCTGATCATCCACAATAAGTTACTTTCTTGGTGTTGGCTTGTTCTGTGCAAAACACATGAAAGGAATAACGAAGCAGAATGTTCATAAAAGAACCAAGAAGATTTTCAAGCTCTGTTGATTGATCTGTATGTGTTCACATTTAGGTAAGAAGAAAAGGAATCTATGCAAAACACCTTGCAGTCTCCAGTAAATGGATTGTAAGGCTGTGGGACTCTGGTAGAGCTCTCCCAGCCGAGTCCTCATGTCCTGCCTGGCTCCGGGATGTCGATTCCCTTAACATCAGGGGCGCCTGGCTGCGAACTCACACTGACTTTCAGCTCTAAGCTCACAGCGTAATACATTAACCAAGCAAAAATAGAAGCCAAACACTTAGGTCATTCAAAAGACCTCATTTTATGTTCTTATTAAAGGAAGAGACCTAAAGGAGGAGGTAAGTTCTCCCAGACCGAAATCCTGGGAAGCTGCCATCTCTGACCAGGAGGTTACCTGTCCAACGTCTCCGGGAGCCTCTGCCAAGAATCCTCTCCCTGACATAGGTACCAAAGCAAGTCAGGTAAGTGGCCCATCCTTCACCTTCCAGTAGTATTCATTTAAAACAAAGAGTAGGGAAAAAACCCACAGAAAAGACAGCAATGTACTATCTGCCTGATTTGGTGAAGGGATCTTACCCCTGCATCCCGTGGGATGGCTTTAACGATGTGTTTTGATTTCACACAATATATTTTCTTCTATTTTATCTCAGGTGGAACACACTCAGCACATTAGGGAAATTCAAAATTAGGACGGAAATACATTTAGTAGAAAAATCTAGCAGTACATAAATTGTAAACATCCTAATAGTAATAGCAGAGGCTATTTTGGGAATGTTATTCAACGATATTCCTGCTTTAAACAATTTCTGCATCAAACCCAATCTAAACCAAGAACACAGCAAACAAAGCAAAACAGAAGCTCTCCCTAATTTGCATTCAAAGTGGTTAATTTGCTGGGTTGACTAATGGATTGCTTTTTACTGTAGACTTCATGCAACCATATCAATACTTACTTCTCATCTAAAGAAATACCCAACAGCCGTGCTAGATTCCTGCCTGCACGCCGCATCCCTGTGAACATCTACAGTGCCTCATTAGCATCAACAAACTGTAGTTTAAATAAAAGCAAAGCTGCGCTTGCCTAGCGTTAAAAGTATGGTCTTAAACCATCCGTCTGCAAAAAGTCCTCTCTCTCTTTGCCCTTACTCAAGGACAGAGACATTTCCCCCCTCACAGAATAGCTTAAAATGCTGTTCTCAGCCTTTCGGTGCCCGGTGCATATGGTGCTCCCCATGCCATTTCCCACCGCAATCTTTCTGCCACTTTCCTCGCTGGCCTCGGGCTTTCTGTACAGGTGCTGCAGCAGACTGCTTCTTTACTGCTGATTTGTGCTGCCGTTATTCACTCTCTCTACTCTTCTCCTTGGCTTGAGTCATGCTGTTACCTTCTATGCTGGATTAACCAAAGTATGAATAGCATCCTTCCAAAAAAAAAAAAAAAAAAAACNAAATCAGTTAGGCTTTTCTTTCGACCTTCCATAGGGTCGAAATAGGTTGAAGGTTTTTTCACCTGTATCTGAACATTTTCATTATGGGAAAGGAGTAAATTACATACATTAGCAGTACAAAAGAGTCTACTGCTGTGAATTTTGGAGTACAATTCCCACAGCCAGTGAGGAGAGGGATTTTTGTCTCACCAGCGCACAAGACAGACTACGGTTTCTTCAAACCTCACTTTGTTTTGGTGCCTTTATCAGAATCAAGAGAGATTTCTGAGTGAGGAGCTAAACCGAAGTGTCAGTGGGTAGGTAACTTGCAGGGAGGTCAGCATTTATACCCATCTCCTCCAGGTCACATCTTCTCAGCAGCCTTGTGACACTGGTCCAGCAGTGGCACAAGGGGGATCAGCTGTCCAGGGAGTTCAGCAGGATGGAGAAAAAGACAATTCTTCTATGACGAGCAGGCAAGGAAGAGGGCAACCACGGCAGATGGCAGAGAAGAAGAAACACACAGCGGCTTGCTTTGGATGACTAGCTGTCAGCATTTCTGGAAAAAACAGCTGAATTGCTATATAATTACATGCATCCCTCATACTTTGTCTTTCACCCAGCATGGAGAGTCCCTCTTCGTACCCTTTGGGGGACTCGAGGCACAAAAAGAAAGGCGCCGCACCAGCAAGGCGCACTGGCCAGCTTCTGATGAGGGAAATGAGCTTGCGCTGCGCTGGGCAGTGGCGTGGCTGGACCGCTGCCGGCTCCTTCGCCGGCTGATTTAAAGGTAGCTCAGACCTCTCTCCCCTGCCCTGCCGCCTCTTTCACCACGACACATCACTCAGCCAACACTGAGCGTATCTTTGAAAGCCCAGTACGCTCAGGTCTTGTACTTTTAATGTCAAGGTCCAAATCAGAGCAGAGAGTTTAGAGTTTACTCTCCTTAACGTCTTCTATAAAATTAATTACCGGTCATTTGACAAAATAAATTGACCTTATAATAAGGTTTCTAAAAATGCAAGTGGTGTAATTCTTTAAATGACTTTCTGTACACAGTATCAAGTTCTTTCCTGCCTTACACCTCCCCTAACGTTGTACTCAGTGAATATAAGGCAGGGAAGAATTTAACCTCAAATATATAAGTGGCATGGACTTATTTCCCTAGGGAACGGACCCCATCTAGAGCACTGGCTATTTATAACACATTCAAAAAAAACCTTTGAGGCAAAAGGGTAGAAAGGCTGTTCAGAAAGGCTATATTTGTTGATAAAATCAGAAGAAGTAATATAGCAGTGGATTCCCATACAGTTACCTTCACGGTACGCTACAAATTTTAAATTGTTACTAAAACCATGCGTTACTCACAACTAAGGCAACTCCCTGTGATGGGCACAGCAATGCTGCACGGTCAGAGCAAACCGCCCCTGCTGCACGCTCATCAGTCCAACCTTGGACAATTTCTTCCCTCTTTGGCCTACGGGATTTGAGGGCAGTGCTCAGGACTCGTTCCCTCTTGGATGAGATGACCTCATCCGCACTGCACACCCGCTGCGACCCGTAAGGCAATCCTACGGCAGAATGCCGATGTCGGTCCAAGATAGCTGAGATGATACCAGGGATGTTTCACAGCTCATCGGAGCTGTGAGACAGCACAATGATGAGAATACCCACTGCATCCGTGAGAGCAGCCCTGGAGAGTTTCCCCTCGGACTGACCTAGCTGGCTCACTTCACAACAGCATCTAGCAGGGACAGTCAGACGGCGAAGTCCAGGAGAAAACAACGGAGTGAAGTTATTTGGCAACACAGATGGGCCTTGAGTCATATCTTGGAGCTGGTCTTCCAACACAGTGTGACAGTCAGAGCTGCAGTCAGGCTTTGGAAGAGCTTTGCAAGGAGCAGGCAGTGGATAAATGTGCCAAATAGCCTCTTACCCTCTAACTGTCCCGTCTCCCCATTGCTTGGTCTCGCCTGGTGCTGCAGTTGCCGTCAGCCGACCCCGTGTCACTACGCTGCAGCTCTGGAGACAACATTGGTTCTTTTGGTGGGGTGAGGGCACCGGAGAGGTTTTATTAAAAAAAAAAATTAGGATAGTTGAGGAAAGCTCAGTTTAAGCTGACTCTACTGGATAATCTTTCTGAATAACATCTGCATTTGGCCTGGAACAGATTAGAAATTTCCGATCATTAATTCTCATGAATACACATTTTCAAGCATTCCTCACAAGTCCAGAGCATCACTTGCTAATGAAACTGCTTTTCACTCTGCCACATTCAAAGTAGGCAATGGCAGGAGAAGGCGGTCGCGGGCAGTATTTGCCCGGGCTGGTGCATCTTGGAGTCGGTAGGTGCGTGAATTGTGGGACGCACGTTTGGGGCTTGCAGGGACTTCTGCACCCACAAGGGAAGAGATGTCGTTTCAAAAGGAACTAAAATTCTTTCATTCTCTCCTTGTTTTTCTGGATAGCTATGAGCATTTGTCCCTTTTCACTCCCCTTGCTAATGTTTATCAGCAGAGAAAGCCATGGAAGAATGACACTCGACCAGAGAGACAGCTTACCTGCGCCAGCAAAGCGAGACTCAAAGTCTCTGCACCACCTTCTTATGATGAAATATTGATAGAAAATACTGTAACACAAGAAGCTTAAAATCAGTCAGTCCTTTATATACAAATCTTTTTTGTTCAACTACAGCTTGGCAGTACCAGATCACTTTTCTAACTTACATATGAATAAGACTGACTTTTCAAAAAAGGCAAACATACCTTGTGAGAAATTTCAAAATAAACTGTTTTTTCAGTTTGCGATTTTTTTCCCATTTGTCATTTTCAGCAGTACTTTGTGAAACAGAGGATATAGGAAAATTTTTTTTTACTCTGAAGACATTATAACTTTTCAATCTTCTGTTCTTTTTCCTGTGGCAAAAAGGAAAAGGTAATAAAATAAATTGGAAGAAGAATTCTCTTGCACCAGAATTACCCATAACCATGATTGATGTTTTTCTAAGAGAGAAATCTGAAGAAATCAAAAGGCTTTCATGAAACATTCATTGAAACAATATGCTGACAAAATAGTTTTTTCAGTCAGAACATTTCACTTGGTCTACTCAGCTACCCACACACGGTACATACGTGTTCAAAAACTTGTTTCTAGCGTACCAGAAGGCCAGAGGGTTGTGTCTCACTTAGCTGCTTTCTTCAGAATAAACCCTACGTATCCCTTGAGGTCTTTGCAATCACTTTATGGGGCTACATAAACTCTCTGCTTCTCTTAGATGCGCTGAATCAACTCATGTACCTGCACTGTAGGGTCAGGGTGAAGCTGCGGTCTGCAGCTATCTACCCAGCCTCCAGCCTGCAGAGCCTTCTCGGCTGCAAGACGACGGGCACAACCGTGCTACTGCACCTCCTAGCTCAACCTCCCTGAGAAGTCCCTCCGTGACCAGAAATCCCATTTGTCCCCAACCAAGTACACTTGGCCAATGCTCCTGTCCTGTACACCACTGCTGCAGGAGACCGGGACCTCCAACCACCTCGGTGATGCGGATGTTTTGCTCCACCACTCAACATCTACTGGTTTGATGAATTTTGAAACTATTGCGTGCTGATCATTAGTAAAACTTGCTGTAACTATATAATGACGGTGGTGAAAGAAATCAAGTGGCATCCCAGGAGCCAACAACTAATTATTTGGTATCTAATTAATGCCACAATATATTTGTTGACCTCCTTGTCAAATTATGCAGAGTTCTAATTAATTGATAACAAGCTGAAACTACCAAGGGTGTGCTGAAGTTTTGCTTGGTCACCCTTGACGCAGAAGTGGTACATACATTGTCTCTGGCACCTTGTGTAGAGTTTAGTGACACAGATCGAGAGGAACCAGATCACGAAATGCTGCTAAGATGAACTTGGCAAGATTATGTGAGTAAAATATCATCGCCTGAAGCCATGCCACCTTGCTGGGATAACATCCGATCCCTCACGTCAAGCTACATAAACCGGGGTAATGAGTGAGGAGCACCGCGATGGCCCAGGAAGGGGCACTCATTAGTCAGCATGTAGTATGCTGTCATCTTGGTCAGAGGCACACGGATTTCTAGCCAGGAAGGGACAACTTGCCTTTGCAAAAGTGCCTTTTGGATGAGTGGCAAAACCCAAAGGACAGCTAAAATAATTACAGATCCTGTTGTGGAGGTTTCTCACAGATGCGTTTTCATGGTGTGAATGTAGCTGAGACTCGAGAGCCCTTTTGGGCTCTTCAGGAATAAATGAAACCTTATACAGTCCTCTAAGGTGTTTCAAGAGAAAAAAAGCTGCGTGTACGGTGCAACCACACCGTGCAGCCTACAATCGAAAGGAGAGAAAGGGTTGCCAAAGTGGAAGACATCTTCCCATACAGAGTATACTCCTTTTCTTGNAGAGAAAAAAAGCTGCGTGTACGGTGCAACCACACTGTGCAGCCTACAATCGAAAGGAGAGAAAGGGTTGCCAAAAGTGGAAGACATCTTCCCATACAGAGTATACTCCTTTTCTTGAGCTCCCTCTTTCTCAATTGCACCTTTTATCGACAGATGCAAAGCAAGACTAATGAACTATTGATAACCCTGGCACAAAGGATTATAAGACAAAGCAATTTTATTTTGTGGGCATTGATTTATATGTCACAACCACAGTACAAATGAAAATGGTAGTTTAGACAGATGAACTTGAATGCTAAACAGGTGGTCATCCTGTTTATTCCTAATACCAGGCCTAAAGGCACTTATAGATACGTTTACATGTACCTCTGTACACTGTACATACTTAGTGATACGCTTGCAGATTTTCTAGATTATTAATGGTATTTGGAGAGAAACCTAAAGCAACCCAAACATTAAAACAGGGATGCTGTTTTGAAAGGGCATGAATCTTGACAAGACACCATACTGAAACGCTTTAATTTGAACCAGTGATTCCCAAACACACAAAAAAGAGATGTCCAGGCACAGAGGGAATCCACAAGTAAAAATATGGAAAAAGAAGGAGTTTGTCCTTAAGCAGCCCGTCACAAGTATGAAATTCGCTGGCCTGAGAAAGAGAGTAGGCTGAAAGAGGAGGACGGGCGTTACCATTTTCCTGCAGGCACACAACCACAGACCTGTCTACCACCAGCCCGTGGTGACATCCAGAAACTCTGTCCACAGCCTCTTGGAGAGCTGGAGCCTGTCCAGAGCCAGCGAAGCTGCTGATTAGCATCTGCGAGGAAATAAACTCTGTCTGATCCCGAGAACCGGGCAGACGCAGCATCCGAATTTTAATTCTCCATCTTCTGTGGCATTCGTCTGACATTTAATTTGACAGCAACTGCTGCGTTAAGGACTGTCTTAGCCCAGACGGAATTATGAAAACATTAGTGAAATTTGTCCTCTTACCCTGGTGAATCCAGAGGGAAATTTCAAAGACTAAGACATAGAGAGCTAATTTTGCTGGCTTTCCAATGGCAAACAGGTAGCCAGCACCCATTTTTGTCTTTAAAAGCTTCCTCTAGCTCTCCTGGTGAGTAATCAATCATCTCTTAAAAAGAACTGCCATTGGCCTCTCCACCGTCATGATTAATACTCAATCCCTCCAGATCACAAGCTCAGATAAAACAATATGAAGGGCACGTACACAAGAAGCGATCCGACGATGCTAAGGCAAAAGCAATCCCCTGGATTTCCCAGAGAAGGCTGCTCCACTTGCAGTTTCAGTCTGGAAAGCAGTAAAATAAAACTGCACTTTAATGAACTTTTAGAGGAAAAAGGTTTACTTATTTTTAATACAAGCCACAACAGGACACTTCCCCTACCTTAGGCTCTGTTAAACACGACACTCAAAAGCCATCTCCAATACTCCAGGGATTAAATTATTTTCTGAAAGCCAATTCGTTCCCATCGTTATTACTGGTATAAGCCATGAGTTTTTTCGCTTTCCCCCCCTTTTTTTCCAATGCTAGAAATAGATTAAACTGGCACTTCAGGATGCTGAGCTGCAGTTTCAGCTGAGCTCTGTGGTTCACAGACATTTATCAGAAATGACAAGATTCAACATCTAGGAGATGTCTCGTAGTGCCCAGAAGCTCCAAGAAGACGCAGCAGTTACAACAGTAACCAGGGAAAAATAAGAAAAGTGTTAGAAAAAGAACCATGCGGTCCTTGAAAATCAAAGGTCCGACACGACTGGGAAGATGCTGTGCTGATCAGCACTGTCCATTAGTGGGCAAGAATGTCACTGCCCGCCTCCTCAAAATGAAAGAGCAGGGAAAGCTGCCCTTCATTTCAGCTCCGAGGGCTGTTATAAACTTCCTCGCAGTTACCTGTCAGAGCCTCCGAGATGCAGAGGTTTCCTCTCTTCCATTTCCAAGCAGCGTGGTATTAGCTGGAAAGTGATGAGTATCTATTTGTGATCACTTCTTCTAAGTTAAGCTGTCACTGGAATAGTAAAACATAATATTCCATAAGTGCATTCTCTTTTTCACACACATATATGTAAAGCAAATTATGATCTATTTGAAAAAGGCTAAGAAAAAAATGGAATATCTGGACAGTAAATACTTATGAAGCACAAAATCATCTCCTCTGCATAATCAGCCTTCGCTTGGATAACTCACCCTGCCTAAACTGATACTTATGATTGAGAACCACCTTGCAGCCAGACTGCCTCATTTCTACTAAAATTAATATAATGCAGGTGGAATGGAGGCACTGACAGAGACTGGATTTCGCCAAATCAGGAGCAGAAGCATCCTTTCCCCGCACCGGAGCAGGACCAAGCACGCCCTGCGCTCTGCTGCTACAGAATTCCTTCTCCGACAGCAGTAAAATACAGAAAACCTGGGGCTATTTCCAAGTCTCACCATGAGCCAGGCAGGATTCTGCAGAGAGCAACTGGCTGCCTTTCTCCTCTTGATTCCTGCAATGAAAGTTAAGGGACGAGTTAAGGATTCGTACAATGAAAGTTAAGTCAATTGGAAATACCAATGTGTGGTGCCCTATATTATTTCTCTCTCTGCGTAATTTTCATTTAGCGGTGTCGGTCTCTTGCACGCACAAGGCAGGTGTCTGCGTTGTCTCTCTCGACGTCGCTGCCTGTACCTTCCCCTTGGACAGACTGCGCGCTCAGCACATCAGGCACCTGCGCGTGCTTCTCGGCAGCCAAGGGAACACTGATCTGCGTTACGCTTCTTGCATCTACCTTTCGTTTAGGTGTATTGTAGAGAGGCCTTATTCCAAGGTTGTACGCAGTAACAAAGAGATAACAGTCTCATAGTACCTAAACTGAGCCACCTCAAGTCCGCTCCAGTATTTCATTAGCTATTTCACATGCATAAACTGAGCTGAAGTAACGAGCGCTGTAGGCACGGGCAGCGACTATAACCACGGCAGGATACAAGAGCACCCAGGGTTCCTCTAATAAATAATGATTCTAGTAAACCCCTGGAAGAGACACCGATTACCAAGCAGTAAGCTGGCGCAGCAAAAAGGAATCTGAAAAAGAAAGCTCCACAGTGAAGTCCTGCACTGAGGCAGGACTTCGTAGGTCTCCTGATTTCTTTACAGAAGTCAAAGGCAAATTCCTCCGTGAAGAAACAACGCGCTGGCCATCCTCCCCTCCCTCTGATGTGCCCACACCTTCTCCTTTCCAGATGTGGAATTAGCCTGGAGGAGTTAGGCTAATCCAGAGGAGAGCGAAATGGAAATAACTCCCGTAAGACCTTTGGGGAAGCTTAATCCAGTCTTCTCTTGTGAGCTAGATATTATTCCTCTTTCACTCGCCTTCAGCGGTGATAAACTGCAGACAAAAGAGATAAGGGACGCACACACATCACATTTAACCACTCACAGTAAATACACTTCTTGCTCTTGCTTACCTTATGGCCTAGTATGGATTTCCTTTTAGTAACCTCCTGAATTACAATCAAATTATACTTTCAGGGCCATTGAACTGCATGACTTGCAATACCTTAATGGGTTCTGTTCCGGCTCCTCAGGAAGGACTTGTAATCCCTGTCGCCTTCTATATTTCAGTGAGACTTAAGGATATGCTTCACGGCTATGCAGAATAGCACGTACCTTAAATTTACCACAGTAAGTTCCGTGCAAACAGTGCATGGGCGAGTGAACTGCCTCTTCTAAGAAAAAATTTAATAGCATATGTTTCTTCTTTTGCCTTACAGTGACAGTACAGGGTTTGAACGGTACAGTAATTCCAAAAACTCTTTCAGACATTTATTCAATTTGATTTAATGGCACACAGTCTATACGCCAGGTGTTGGCTCCTCTGCAAACTGTTTGAAAATAAATGAAGGTATTGATGCTCAGCAATGGTGCGGCATGCCACATTCCTCTTGATACCACTGACAGCGCAATTCTTAGATATGCTTTCACCCCGTAATAAAGAAATTGTTGTTTTGTTAGTTATGGGCTACATAGCAAAGAAAATATAGTATCTGGTCTGTAGCTGCACTGAAATCAATTTTTGAATTACATAAACGTTTAGGTAATTGAAATAAGAGAGAGGGAGAATAAACACAATCTAAAAGTCCTATAGAAACCTCTTGTCAGGACTGATTGCTCTCCCCAGAAATTCTGAAGGTCAGGACGGTGTCCGAGGTAAATGTGCTGATTCGTCAGAAGTCAGTTCAGATGCACAGCTGTTCTCCCCCTCCCAGCTCCCCACTAAGGACCCGACAGGAAAACCAGAAAACATTTATATATATATTACTCACAGAGGACTAAGCTAAGAGCTACAGCACCGTCCGTCTCCTCTCCCGTACTGTCTGACAAGTAAGAAGGATATTCTCCAGCCCATGTTTGCAGCCAGAATATCTTGTCACCTCACAGTCATCCTCTGGGCAAGATTTTCAGTCACCAGTGTGGCCGGCTGCTTCTTCAACTGGGCAGACTCCGGGGGAGAGGCACTCAGCTGGTTTTGGAAATCAAATCTTCTAGGGTGTTTTATGCTGACTTCCTGATGAGCTTCAGTAAACTGGACAAGTAACTTTTCCTTCTCCCTCCCCCGGTATGTAGGTACTATCCTGCAATTCTACTGAGTTATAAAACAACTTCTTCAACAAGGTACTTCCCAGTACAGTTCAATGAATACATGAATATGCAAGTACAGCAGTAGATTGAGGGATTATTGATATAATTGAGTAAGAAATAAAACAAGGTATTGAGATTTTGAGATTACACTTCGAAACAGTGGATGATTTATCTACTACTGAAAAGAGGTTATTTTTGGAAGGTTATACACATCTCCAGAAAAAGATCACAGTAGGTATCTCTGAATACGTCCTCCATTGATAGCAAATCAGGGCTATATAACTAAGAAATTCTGCTTAGAAGACAAAGCATGTAGAAAAATTGCTTAACTTTCAATACTGCTGATTTTGTACCAGTTAAAACAAATGCCATACCACCCCCACCCCCCCACCCACTGAAACACAGAAGAACTGGGATAAACTGAGCTAATTTTAAAAGTTTCTACTGGTTTGAGCAAAATCGCTTTTGCTGTGGGTAATCCCACTTGGGTTTGAACTCCTGTGCAGTGGGGTCCCTTATTTCCACTGACTTTGCTCAACATCTGTAAGACCAACTGCACCTACAAGACAGTAGTTATTCAAAAGAGATTACAAACGTGGATTGTTTGTCCAGTGCAATTCTCATTATTTTCAAACAAAATAAACTACAAGTAAGCTTAGATCCAGCGAGGATTTGAAAGGATCTCAGGTATGCAAAATGCCACTCCTGTACCTACCAAAGTAGCTCTTTTCTGGCAGCTCTTACAGCTACTGCACCAAAACCAGCAGCAGAGGCAGCACGTGCTAGTGAGCATCACGCTGGTTCACACTTGGGAGGCAAGAACGCCTGTGCCTTCAAAGGGAAGACAAATGGGAAAACTTCCCTTCTACAGGAACCAAGCACACAACATGTAAAAATAATGAAGTCTGAGGTGTCGGGCTCCCTGCCACGCCACCACCGCCAGGTGGGAAGAAGTCACCTCCTCCACCGCTCCATCAGAGGGGACAGCCCGTACCGCTCACGAGGTGACAGTGGGGACCCTCCTCCATGTGCCAGTGACAGCATCCTTGGGAAGCCAGCGGGCCCGTGACACTCACGTTTTTCACCTAAGTACTTAATCACCAGGTCCACTAAGAAAAATTACACGCTCCGGAGATAATCAGAGTAGGAAGTTCCTCTGTCTGCAACTACTAGATGAAAATGTCTCTTCTGCCTTTATTCCATCATACTTTTTTAAAAATGTTACCATGTTTTTTCCAATTGTGTTTCCAATAAGCCACCAGGTAAGAAATAGCGTTTGCCAGCCCTGAAAAGAAGTAATCTTTGCTGGCAACATCATTTATCAGGACAGGGAAAATAAATGTTCAAGTAACATGTAGGAGGAAATTTCCCCATAAGACAATTCGAAGAGTTGTCGACAGGCACCAGATGACTGGAGAGAAGTGCTGAATGCCGCGTGCCGAGCAGAGAGGAGAGGGAATGCTATTCACAGCACTGGTTTCTAATGGAAAATTAATTTATTTCTGACTGGGTCCAAAGTGCTTTTCATCCTCACCTTCCTTTAAACACCTCGGGACCCGAGTCTGCTGAGTGCAGTGTGTGATGAGAAGTCACTCACCGAAGGGGGACATTTCCAAACGCATCCCATACAGCCCCGGATCAGCTCCGACAGCACCTGCGGGCTCACGGTGGCCTTTCCAACATTCACACAGTGCGTATATTTGGCCATAATATTCCTTATTTGTGCCACTCGGTCGGGGGAGGAAGCCAACCTCCGTGATTTATGAGTTTAGTTAAGGCCTCAGTCAGGGAGTAGGATTTCTGCCGGACAAATCTTGCACTAGTTTTTCCCAACATTAAAGTTTCTGATAACAAAACAAATCACCACAGATGTCTTCTACCTTAAAACAGACATGCTGCATTCACATGAGCAGAAAATGGGTGAATATTAAAATATGCATCATGAATATTCAAATAGGTTTGCAAATGAAGAGACTGTGTCCTTGTCCTTTGTGTGTTTTCCACAAATATTGAAAAGGGAACTTTCCTGGGAGAAACATTAATCAGAACATAAAGTTTTTAAGAACTAACTCACTCAAGTTACAGCAAATATTCACAAAGCAGATCCTTTAAATTGGAGTGTATTCGCAGGAGAAAGTTGATTCTGGGAACCTCCAATTAGGCAGCAGAAACTTCTCCTACAGCCTCCTCAGAAAAGAACTAAAGAAAAAGGCTTATTTTGATAAATTATTCAGCAAAGATTTTTGAAATGGCAAATATAAATGTGAGAAAAAGACAAACTTCATCCGTAAATTATTCACTCGGCATTGTGAGGGGAGGAAATGCCACAGCACGCCGAGCCAGCAGCAGCAGCTACACCTGAGCGAAGTATTTTAACTGGGTGCAACCAGCAGCCAAGTAACTCGTGTACACTGACTTTCCTGAAAACTCTAAATTGGGGCCCCCATCCCAAGAATCTTCCTAATTATGCTAATTTCTAATAACCTAATCTTGCATCTTGACGCACAGCGGCACGTCAGGGTGGTGGGTTTCTGTGCACAAAACCCCACGGCCACCGACTCCAGCCGCCTCCCTCCCCTCCCTTTAACTAAGGGAGCTGTATTCTTAACCTTTAAAATAGACGGAATCCCCCCATTTCCTTTCATAGCTGTTTGCACTGTGATCACTTCAGAGAATAGTGTTGTGTCAGTCTAGTATCTATGATAAGATTCCTCCAAACACTAAGAGACTCTAAAGCATTAGCGACAACAAATATTTAGCTTTTCCGCTTAATCATGATAATAAAGCGGCGTGAAAACTTGTCCATGAAATTNAAGATTCCTCCAAACACTAAGAAACTCTAAAGCATTAGCAACAACAAATATTTAGCTTTTCGGTTTAATCATGATAATAAAGCGGCGTGAAAACTTGTCCATGAAATTCTACCTGGAGGCTTCCTTCTACACGCAAAACATCGTACACTTCTCCAGTTTTGTTAGATCTCCTCATGTAAATTTCTAATAACCTTCAAACAAACCGAATTCATCATATTACCAGATGTGTTCATTTTTCTTTTCATGGGAATATGCCCTGCAAGCTCTATGGGTAGGAGGCAACAACACAAACGAGAACAAGTACTGTTCTGCTCATTTGAAAGTGGAGCTTCAAATATCCTGGCCCGTCTCTGAATTTTATTTAACTTACAGAATTTGTTGGTTTACAAAATGGCCCGACAGGGATAATTAGACTAGAAACATGCCTGATGATTCTAAATGCTCTCTGTCAAGCATACGGGCTAACACCTATTTTTATTAATTCTCTGTTTTTCAAGGGAGATACAATTGTATTAGAAGCAGTATGTAGGTGGCTCTTTTTTCCCTCCTCACATTCCCTTTGACAGTAGTTGAAAATAACATTCATCAAACGGTATAAAAAAAGTTGAAAGAAATTAATTAAGCAACCTGGGAGGAAAACTAGGATGTCTTTTCAACAGTACTTGGATTATTCAGTCTTAGAGTGCTGCATATTGTAATTTCCTGAGCAGAAAAGGCAGAATAATGCCGTACCTTTGCTTGACTATGAAACATCACATTTTGAACATCACTGCTGGTAAAGTAAGTTCTTGTCGTCGGTCCTTGCCACAGGACCCCGCGCGGCCAGCACGGCTCGGCACAGCCCAGCAAACGTCCGCTGAAATTCCTTCCTCGCGGCAGCTCCCCTCCCTCCGGGACGAAGCGAGGTTTTCAGCTCCTCCGGGTATTCTTCCTGCCTTTTGGCATTACGGGTTGAAAGCAGAGATGGTAACGCCACGTTTCAACTTAATCTTATCGGATTACTAAAATCCTGTTTTTGAAAAATCGCCGTTGTTCAACGGCCTTTAAATTAATATTGCCCAATTTTTGTACAACAGCCCCATGTATGCACTGCGGAGCCTGTTTCCAGCTCTCCCCCCGTAACGAGGATTAACCACATGCCATACTTCATTGGGCACATTCCCATTTCCACTCCAGGTACTCCTACAGGCTCCTCTGCCTGTTTTTGCTTCTCCACCTATACTGACCTCACTAACCTAGCTACGAGGCCAGCGCCCTCCTTATCCCAAACTCTAATTACACCAGTAACACCACCAGCACAAGTGGCACAGTGAATTAATTCGTGGTCCTTCCAGCGAAGCCAAANATGGTCCTTCCAGCGAAGCCAAAGGCGCAGCCCTTGAGTTGGTCAATGATTTGACTCCCCCGGCCCGCAGCCGGCTCTCGCTCTGTGGCACGGCTTTGGGAACACAAAGGTCTGGCTGTCCCGCTCAGTTCCCTGTCNCTGTCCGGCTCAGTTCCCTGTCCCGCGGCACACACCGCGCTGGGGGACGGGGCACGGCCCCACCACTGCCCTCCCAGTGCCCAGCTGGCATAACCAGAGCAGACCTGACACTCGCTTCAGACCTCCCATGTACACGGTCTAAAGGCATCCCAACGCAACGGGGGGCTTCAGCTATTCAGCAAATTAATTCCCATGTATCTAAACCAAATAACTACTTAAGTCCAAAAATATGGTTATGAAACGTGTACGTAAAGGCCCTCATATCTATTTCTGATTGCTGGGGGACTCCCAGCTACTTTATTGAAGACAATCCTCAGGTAATTCTTAATTTCATGTTCGTATTAGCTGTTCCTCAAGGTAGTAACAAAGGAAAGACCACAGATATAATGGCACCAGGTTCTGCTGTTCACACCGAATCTGTGCGGTACTAAGAAGCCACGAGGAAGGGATTAACTGTGATTTATGCGAGCAGCTTGCCAAAGACATAGTTAACCTTTCTCATCAGGTGCTGTTTTTACATAAGCAATGACTTGAGCATCTATCTGCCTTTCCACCTATCTGGCTTAAGGGCTTCTAACCCTTACCAGCATCATTCAAGAAGAGAAGCAAGCTTGTCAGCAGCAGTGCATCAAACCTAAGTTGCACTCGAGGACAGGACTGAAGGCAGGAAATCTGGGTGCTCCTCTTCTGCCTCCGTGGCTACGTGACCTTGGGCAGGTCTGCTGAACCCGGATTACCAGCAGAGCAACCTCCCTCCTGCACGTCAAGGAGGTGGGTGCTGGAGTTCAGCACCTTGCGGACCACGATCCGATCCTCTCCGAGGCTCCGTTTCTGTCTGTGAAGTGGGGTAGGAAATGCTGCTTCCAAGAGGCTCTGGAAGACTTAGTCTGTAATTGCTTGTAAACCACTTAAGTGGTAAGTGATACAGAAATCCAGAGTGCTAATTGTAATAGAGGCTTGAGATTAATCTATTTTTGGCATGTTAGACATACTTACGGACTTGATTCAAGGCAGTTATTGAAAACTGTAAATTGTCCAAAAAAGTGATAGAAAAAAATAGTTGGATTAAAACCATTCCAGAGGCAAATCAAATCTCTAAAACACTCTCTGAAACCTATTGTTATGGCCTGAGGATGAAGTCCTCTTGACATTTTTTGTTCGCAATAGGAGACAGAGCCCTGGGAAAAAACACGGTAAGTTTTATGTCAAATAAAAGGTGATCCAGCTTTGGACTCCCAGGAAAGCGAGTGATGAGAAGATGCGTTTCCTCTCCTGCTTATCCCCAAAGCAAAACCACGCTAGAAAAGTCAGTGAGCGGAGGTAACGGGAGTCTGCCAAGAGGGGATAAGGTCCCAGTGTTAAGCTTTTCATCATCCAGGATTCAGGGCTGAGACCACTGAAGAGCAGCTATCGGCTGATATTTTGCTCACCTGCCCTCAAGGTGAGCGGTGACTAAAAGAAGACATTAATTAGTGACCGTGGCATGGAAATCATGGGTAGAGTGGTATTATTTGGCATTATTCTTCACATCACACAGTGAAACTGCCAGTGCACTAATACAGTACGAGTAAAGGACCCAAACCTCTCGGTTTATCTCTTTATCTCCTGGAGACAGGGAGCACCAGTTTACTATTAAGTACTAGAAACATCCTCTTCCCCCTCAAAGCTGCAACTTTTCCAAACTTTGCACCAACTTTCACTTTACATAGCCTCAAGGTCAAGATTACCCTTTATTAAGAAAAAAAAATAAAATTCAATCATTTCCTTCCCATTTACTTTGGCTTAGTGGACGTTGTGCCAATAAGGTCAAATGAAATTTGCCGGCCAATATAAACTCTCACTCCAGTATGAATGGTACTTTTTCATACGGAATTTCTATGAAATAAAAAGTGACTGATGCCATAATATGTTTTAATTATTTCCTTCATAAACTATCAAATTAAATTTTAAGACCTGGAGATGTTATCTCTTATTAAACTGAGACTGAACTCAGAGATGTAACTTTTAATGAAACTTTCCACACCAGAAAGCCTTTTTGTAATTTTAATCATTTTCAGCAGCCTGCCATGTACAGTATCTTACCAAAGCTTCTTATTTTCACACTACTGCAATGGACTCTCATTTCATCTGAACCAGTAAGAATATCCCTGTCTGCAAGCTCTTCGCTCGGCCACAGTCCAGCCCTCCGTATGGAAATACCAGTGACTTGCTGCTGCACGTCACCGTGCCCGGACACCCCAGCGGCACGGCGGGCCGGAGGCTGCCGCACGCAGCCCTTGAGCCCTTTGGCACCAAGCACCGCTATCGCCCCGGTCCAGCCCAGCCGCTCTATATACAGCAGCGGGAGCAATATTTAAATCTTCTGAGCCACATCATTCTACAAAGGCGCCGATATTTGATCTGGGATTTTCTGCTCACTGTATTATGATGTACAAACCCAAAGAGCGGCGCTGAGTATCTCAACGACGAGCACTGAAGCACCAGGTAAGCCACAGCGTACCCAGAAAACATGTACATAAATCAACACTGTATTCAAGGGGAAAGTCTTTTCACTAATTTAAGCACCGATACAGTCTCAAATTAGCAAAGAATAAACAGAGGAAAGCTGGTCTGTGAGTATTTGGCTTGTAAAAGTTAATGATCAAAACGTGGCACATTTTGGGACCAACGAGAAAAATATAGAAGAACAAGTCTGTAGAAGTCACTGGATCTTATTTTTGGATCATGCCTTAAAGGAAGAAGAGGAGAAACAGAGATAAAAATGCAGCAGCTGGTAAGGACATGAAAAACCATAAAGAAGAATAAGATAGGGAAGCGGAGAGAAGAGGAAATACTGAAGTTGCCGGGAGAAAAAGAAAGGAACAAAGAAACGGAAAAAAAAAATATCTCAGTCTGCTGAAGTTTTCACAATTTCATATTATGTATTAATGTAGCAGAGAGAAAGGGAAAATAATCTGTAAACCAGTTTCTGCCTTGGATAGAAGTGGAGTACACAGGTTATTTATTTTCTTATTTCAAGCCCTGCCAGTCAGCGTGGTTCACCACAGCGAGTCCCTGACCTCCCTCCCCTGCGCCCTTGTGCAATTCATTACAGCTCATCTGCTGGCCGAGATCCTTTTGGTCACACAGCGACAGTCCCAGGGGCTCAATTTTCACGTCCTCCTTCAGGCCAATAACACCTAATTCACATCACTAACAAACCATCACCCATCAAGTCATGGACATAAACACTAATTTTTCCAAACGGTAATTTCGTTGTTGTTAGTGCTAAAATATTGCTGTACTTCTGTACTTTTTTTTTTTTTCTTCAATTTTATTCATGAGCTAAAGTGACTTTGGGCAGTCACAAACCAATTTTTCACCGCGCTCGGAACAGATGGTTGTTCCCAGAATACCAGCATCCTGGCAGTGTCAAACAGACTTGACCTTCCCAAGCAGCAGTGCAGACTTTTTATTAAAAGCAAAGAAAGAAAGAACCACTCACGTATTTCCAATTTCTTTTTCAGGATTACTAAGACACAGCCCATGGCGCTGGACAACGCAGGCACACGCTGCATTCAAGGAAAACCTGAAATTTGGCCTCGGAGAAGCAAGAACGGCTCCCGGCGTTACTGTGGCATTTTGGTGGTGCACAGCCAACTCCGGCGTCGCGTCGGCCCCACGCTGCGGAAGCAGGAGGAGCAGGGACGAGGTGCGATCCCCTCCACACCCGCTCTCCAGCTCATCCTGCCCCAGGGAGAGCCGCTGCCACGGGCTTTGCACACCCCAAAGAAAAGCCTTCCGCCAGCCCACAAAATACCCCAGTCCTAAAGCTCGGGGTTTATTCAGCAGGGGTGGGAACGGTCCGGTTATAATCTCTCAATTACAAATAGCCGAAGTTGACCGCAAGCCTTCAGCGATCGCTGGCTAGCGCAGCTTTAGGGACCTTTGCCGACACAGCCTTCAGAGGGAAGGCAGATCATCGCTTTCTGCTTTTTAACTTTTTTTTTTTTTAGAAATAATCCTATTTTTAAGATCATTTAAATATCATCTGTGCTAACTTTTCCAGAGACCACACACAAAATCCAAGCCAATCTGACTGCACTGTTTTTCCTTAAATCTCCATGTCCTTAATCTCAAGGAAGAGAGAGGCCCATTATCATCCTGGAGACAATTTTGCTTTTTTACCATACGTGAAATATTTTGTACCTGACTGTTGTCTATAAAGAAATAAAAAGTTTGGGACACAGCGCCCAGGGAGAAACTCTTGCCGCTAGATCAATACCTCATTATGTATTAAACATAAAAGTTAAGCCGCTCATAGTTTCTAGTTGACGAAGAGTGGTATAAATACCCACATTGTCGTTTGGGGGATTTTGTGCAAATTACTCACTTGACCTCCTTCTAAGAGCAAAGGAAAAGATGTCACCCTTCCAGCAAGCACTGCCTTTTGCCTGTGAGCTATAAAATATCGCAGAGGGATTTGGAAACAAGTCCAGTGTCAGCCAGAGAAAGCGAAGACAATAATCTCCGCTGGTGTCCCCTTAGACGATAAGACGAGGATTGCAAGTCAGATGGAGTCAAATAGCTGAAGCCCTACTGCATTTTCAAGACAACCATGTGTGAAAAGTGGTTGGACTAAAACAGTCGGACTGCTGAAGCACCGCTTTAATGCAGGAGGCAATTACCGACTTATGAGGTGTGAGCATTTCTGAGCGAAATCCCTTCCATTTTGAAGACAACAGCGTGTGAAGTGATAGACCATCTTGGAAAGAGACAAATCCGGCGCTTCAGTGCAAAGCGTATCGCTTCACACAAGTCGCCCTGGGTACTCTCTGGCTTTTAATGCCATTGAGAACCACTCATTATTCCTCTGACTCAGAGACTTAACTAATTCACAGCAAAGCTTTGCAACCGGGGAAGCAGTAAGGGGAGAAGAAAGCTCTGCTCAGAAGGTCTGTAATATGCCTCCAGCAGAACATCTTCACCGTGGGCAGAGGAACCCATTATCTTCTCTTTTACATAAGGCCCAGAAAGAGCATTGTGGAAAAACAAAAAGAACTTCTGCTGAGGGGCCATGGGGGGCACAGGGGGTGGAAAAAAAGTAATTTAGGTTCAGAAATACTTAGCAGATCAAACTGCAGAAGTTTCTCATTCTGCAAACAGGAGGTGTGTGGGCGGGGGGCACGTTTGCCGCTAACGACATTGTCAAATGTGGGGTACTCTGGTTCACGCCTCTAACTTGGAGAGAGATATCCAAGCCAGTAAAAAGGCAGCCCAACAAATGCAGTATCAAAAATCCACGCTGTGCTTAAACCCCAGCAATTTCCCTTCGCTGGTGTCCCCAGTTTACCATCATTTAACACTGAATGCTATTTTCATCTCTTAATTGTTTAATGATCGGTGGAAAAGCAGAGAAACGATGAACCTCTCACCCAGCGTGCGGGATAATGAAACCATCGAAGCAATGATCCAAACTCAGCTAAGTGGAAATTTGGCCCTGAAAGTATTCATCGCATTTTTTTCCGACTTCACAATTTTACTTCAGCTGTCAGAGCAGCAATACGAACTAACATCGTATATTCATGGTGCCATCTGCATGACAGTACAAAATCTCCCACCAATCAATGCAAGTGTCCAAAGAACACTTCCAATTTGTCACAATAACCTTCAAAACTTGACAGAAAATCATGCAAATTATTTCTTTTGGATCTCTGTATATCTTGTGGTTATTTATACATTGCCAATATCACTCTAAACATTTTCCTTGGCGTTACCCATATTTCTCAAAAGAAAGGTGGAATTGAGAGATTAAAACCTGCCATAGGTTTATTTTCCACTCTGTGCCCCTGTTTTGTATTTCTGGACATTTAAGAAACACTGGTCTGACTGCACTTGGAGGATTACCAAGAAAATCAGTGTGAAAAAGGCTTTAAAATGGCATGTCTCAGAATATCAATAACCAAGCTGCTTTGCTCAATTCCTTTTTTTTTTCTCTTTTATAACAAATTTTAGATTTCAGTGGGAACAATTACACCAAAAAAGTACAGTTTTTTTTTTTTTTTTAATCGTCAAGCACGATAACCCCCTAAACTTCAGTTTTAGCTTTTTAAAAAAACCCAACCACCTTTTAAGGAAAAAATATCAAATGCCATAACTGTGGGTTCCCAGAACGAGGTGCTCACTGGCTTTATGAGGCAGGAGAGAAGCTCGTAAGGCAGTTACTGCCACGGTTGTTACTGACACCGAGCTTGTTGGTAAGGCTCACCCTGCATGTGTTTTCAACACCAGCCGGCGACACCTCTCCTCCCTCTGTGAACATCTGGCCAGCTGCGAGTGCCCCAGCTGTGTGCTGGGGGCTGACCTGCGTGCCGCAGCACCGCCGGCTCGGGCATCAGCTGCTCATGCCGTTTGCCGGGTCCTTAGGAGAAGATCATTGGGGGTTAGAAGGTATTAAAGCTTATGAGAGAAGTATATTCAAACGTGTGAACGGGCTCGCCAGCTGGTTACATCCAGCTCCCGACCAGGAATCCAAGCAAGAGTCGGATCTGCTGAGAATCTGGACCACAGCAGCCTGCGTGGCTTTGCGAGGCGTGAGGGAGCAGGTCCCCCAGCTTCATAACCAAAGGCAATTCGCTCTCAGCGCAGAGCGGTTTCTAAATGCATTCAGTATTGGGAAATGCAGATTACATTGCAAGTCTATAAAAAGCTCAGTTTAAATAACAACTATAGAGCTTCACAGGAGACAGTTTTCTAGGACAATGGGCAGACTACTGGGATGCGCTTGTAAAGGTCGCACCATAAGCAGCTGTCTGTACAAATTTTATGACTGGAAGCTAATAAACAAAAAAGTGAAGGAAGTAGTCAATACCCATTACCAACCAGAAAAACCAGACCACAGGCACTGTAAAAAGAATTTAAAAAATCGTTAGTGGTGGATGCGCAAAGAAACCCATCGGAGAATTCACAAAACTTTGAGAACAAACCCAGTCGCTGCTGCTTTAAATCAGAATTCTGCATTTGCATTAAAAATTCATCAGAGTATTTATAACCAAGCTAAAAAAAAATTAAATAAATAAATGAAAAAACCCCATTGGTGTTAACAACCTGTTGCAAATGGTTTTATCGGGCAACACCTTTCCTGAGAGCTGCTGTTCTGGGTGTTGGAAGCGAACTGCTGCGAGCCCGGCATGCCGTTAGACGAGGTGCTGCTGGCAGATGCTCCCGGCCGAGCTGGTGCAGCGTGTGCTGCAATGCAGCTCTTGTGTAACCACCCTCCCCGCTGGATTCCTGCAGCAGCTCTCGTGGCTGGCAGGACACGACACAGCGCGGGGGGAGGTAGAGCCGGGGGGTGGGATGGGAACGCCCGCAGCACGCGCTTCCCCTGCCCTGGTAAAACCAGCAATCCTCTTAAACGGAGAGATTCCACCCTTCTTTGAGATGCACGGCACCAAACGCCACCGCGCAGTAAGACATGGTGGACCCGACTGATGAAGGGTGCGTTGGCTGCACGCGCTGAAATGGTTATTGCCATTTGGCCTTCGGCCGGTCAAACATTAAATAAAACCCTCTAACACTACCAGTAAAATAAATGCTCCAAAAGGCGACAGAGACTCAGGGCTGGTCCCTGCAGCTGCCCTACGTGGCCGGTCCAGCGCCTGCATCGGCAGCTCCCACCCCCCCAGAGCCTTCCAGGACGTCAAAGTTGCAAACGTCAAACACGTAGGAGAAACGGGCCATTTATTCAAAGACAACGCACAAAAAAAAAGAAAGGAAGGTGCGATTTGTCAAATTAATTATGCTCTACAAATCATCTCCTTGCTCGGTTCCCTCAAGAATTTCAACGCTGTTGCAGCCATCGCGCCCCGACCTCCCCGCGGCAAGCACTGCCCTGCCCCGGAGCGGCCGCACGCCGCCGCCGCGCTCAACAGGTCTGC